>JAMKCH010001910.1:0-95445 GCA_023653785.1 Ophioderma brevispina
GCATCACATCACGGCTGCCGGGTTATGTGACATTCATACACGGCGGCCGGGTCACGTGACATTCATACCCGGCCGCCGGGCAGCTTTTTTCCGTGTCGTAGCCGCGGGCAGTGAGGATTCCACTATACACGGGTGACGGGCAGCTAATAACGGTCGATTATATAAACGGCAGCGTGTATATAGTGTTTGCCTTAAATAATAAACACAAGTAAATCAGTGTAAAGGGGAATTTCGTGATAAACAGGGAGGGGCGGATCCAGGATTTCTCAATAGAGGGGGGCGGCATTTTTTTCGGCTCGTGCGCTCGCCGGAAGAACCCGTACTGATCCCAGTCGTTTCGAAAACCCTGAGGGGGGAGGGCGGGCCTACTGCTTCCACTGGGGCGGGCACAAACTAATTAACATTGCGCCCGGCGCCCTGTACTGTCATTCTTAGGGCGCACTGTGCGTAAAAAAGTCATTTTATATATATACAGTGCCGCCCGGCGCTTCTATGGCGGGCGCCCGGCGCCCTTGTGCTCTGCAAAAACATTGAGGGGGCGCGCGCCGGGGGCGCCCCTCTAAATCCACCCCTGGACAGGCTCGTCCCCGACTGAAATGTATAATCTGAAGTCAGATTATGAACCGTTTGGGTTGAGTACAATATGGCGTGGGGGGAGGCAAATTCAATCGTCTCTGCCAGAAATTCTAGATTGTATTTTTCTTTTCATAAAACAGATTGCAATTACAGTTACATGCATTGCGTATGGGCCCACACTGTGAACAAAAATTTTGCTCAAACAGCAATAAAGCAAGATCAGAATCAACTGGAAATTGCAGGGCTAAGTTTTTTAAAGGCTATCTATGTAAGTAACCATAAATAAAAACGAAAAGGGGATAAGAATTAACGAAATGTACTTTTAAGAAAGAGCGTTACAATTTTTGACTTAATATTGTGCAATTTCTTGAGCTAGTAGAAGTGCATTAAATCTCCTCTCAAAATAATATGCCACTTTGCATCATTTGATCTAATTAACTTCAATATTTTTTGGAAGGGTGTCTCGGTTATAAACACGTACATGAAAAAATGATAAACAATAAATACATATAGATATATAGATGGATAGAAAATAACATGATTTTGGCTTAGAGTTAAAGGCGCAAGGTTCTTTCTGTCACCGTTTACATAGGAAGTACCTTCCTAAGCCTTGTACCATATAGGCTTTGTTTCGTTTGTGTATCCACTGGAGGCCAGGATTTGTCTATAACAGTCATAGCTGTCAGTTCAGGGCTAAAGACCCGACATTATGTCCCGGGCATCCAATTTTCACAAAAAATACTCCTTGGCTTTCCTGAGTGACGTATACGTATTTGCTTTTTGTTTTATCATCACGTGAAAGCATTATCGTCCTTACCCCCCAATTGTTTTTATACGTTGAAAGTATCATGATCTATGTCAGGACGTTTAAGAAATTAGACCGTTAAGTTGCAGATTGTTTTTTTTGATCAGATTATACTATATTTTGAAAGTAGTTTTCGACCGCGTGAAGTAACTCGGATTTTTTTGCTCCGTTTTTTGAAAAGGTCTTCGGCCGGCCAAAAGAGAAACATATTTTATGTTATTGCAAGAAGGTGTATACCAGTGCGCGATGGCGGCGAAAGAAACGCGTCTTCACAATAAACAAGAAAAACCATTCGTCATGTAGGCAACAAGTGTATCTACAGTTTCATGAAGCAGTTTGGTGTTCCTTCTTTGTGACTTTCGAATGAAAATAATGCTTTACACACGTACACGACTGAAAATATATTTTTTGAAAATCGTATAAATATTTTATTTTCACTAAATCATCCTAAATTAAGAAAGTAATGAGCTTATTAAAGTGGCGTACTACTCAACATGATTTCCCGTGTCGTGCTTTGTTGCCACACATTCAATGGTGAGGTGCAACCAAAGGTCGGATCTACACTAATTTGGCCGAATTCGCCTAATAACTGTGAAAGAAATTGAGCCTTTATATTTGAAATAATATGTTAATCATGCGTATTCATTTACTTTTGTAAATTAGTTAAGTACTGAGCGTAATATTGAGTGGGAAAAGGTTCCGTAAACTAATTTTTTATATGTTTAAGTGTTTCGCTGCCAAAATTAGCATAAATTGGTAAAAGATGAAAAGGCACTTTTGGGACCCCAAAAACATTGGGAGACTTTTTTACTTATACGCCCTTTCAAGAAACCATCGCTTTACAAGAAATAAAACGTCGTATAGTTTTCCCGGGCCGTGCAACAAAGTCGTATCTTCCCTAGTTACGACTTTGTTGCACTCAACAGAAATTCAATTTTTAGTGCAACAAAGTCGTATCTATTAGAGGAGGACGCTCGGACCCAGGTCAACATCTCGTGTACCCCTCTAACTATCAGAAAGAAAAGGTTTGACACCTCTGGTAGTAAGTATGGTACCCTCTAATCAAGCCTTCATAATATTGTTGGTATCACTTTTTCATAGGGGCCCATTAAGTTTACACAGGGGTCCAATTTTAAATGCTCACCAATCATGTGAAATGTATGCCATATTGTCCGTCTAGTCATAAAGGCTTCCAAAAATGATAGTGTGTTCCCATGTATGGCCATTGGTTTGGAGTGTACGGGTAAAATTGCGTATATTAAATGGTTAAAAAGGTCAATTTCTATTTGACAGGGGTCATAAATCAGAAGTGGCTCCAATTTTGGTTAAAAAATGAAAGGTTGTTCATCTAGATCCATGGGTCAAAAATAAGGAATAGGGCATAGGGCAACATAAGCCAATTGGACGTTGACCTTCTGTGGACCCTATCTCCGTAAGTAAACATTTAAACATAATACAAAAAATACCTTTTTAGGGGTCCTCTTACCTCAGGCAAGAAGTTGCACCAATTATTTTTAAAATCTAATCGATTAACTTTCATTAATGTTGACCCCTGTCGGTTACTAAATTGAGATGACCCTTTTTTAAACATTTGGTATTTTTACCATATAACTCCCAAAACCAATGGTCGGAGGTGGTACCAAACCTATACAGGTTTTGGAATCATTATGGACCAATATGGCATTACATTTCAACATGAATTGGGCCATTTTAAAAATGACCAGTGTGTTAAAACTTAATTAGCCCTATTGAAAGTGATACCACATTTTGAAGTACTAACATCCCCTAGCATTGATGTGTAAGAGGGGTCCATACTACCAAAGTGTGTTTAACCTTTTCTTTGTGGTGGGGTTAAACGAACTCCTTAAATAAGGCCCCTATGAATTCTGCTCCTGCTCTACTACACCTAAATAGGCCGATTTAGCTTAATAACTCTGCAATAAATTAAGACTTCACCTGAAATATTTATCAAAGTCATGCTTATCAAATACTCAATTTGGCCAAAAAGGTCAGTTCAACTTTGTGCACTCACATGACGATTGGAGCGTTCATAAGGAAGGTGATATTTTAAAGGCCTGCATTACAATGTAGACTTTGACTATCGAGTCACAAACCCGCCGAATGATCCAAGATCAAGATTGAGCCGCTTTTCGTTTAGGCCTTAGGCCTTAGTTAAACACCCAACCTAGCTTACCGTACTGTCCGAAACTCTTGGGTGGATTTCTTTCTTGCATGGCATCGAAAACCTGCCCTTTAAATATCTGAAAAGGCTTACTAATATCATTAAGGAAAATGATGGAAGTGATCGCCGGATAGGAAAGAGAAACAAGTCCTCTATAACTCTCTTAGTTTATATTTCATCAAATTTGAGCCTGTGTCTTACCAAACTACTTATCGTGTATACGCAAGGGTTTTATCCCAAAAATACACTTAAATCGAGAAAAAAATTAGAAGAAAAGCCTGTGATGAAAAACTGCAGGGGCTTGCTATCTGGAAAAATCAAAATAAGAGCATGCCTCTATTTTAATTATCCATTTATGGACTTAATGATGAAAGAAGGACGTTGATTATGCTGCCATTTGTTATGGGAGCCTGTTAGTGATGCCTATACAGACCTTTTTGTCTTCATAAGCTACATTAAAGACTGCTACATGAGTCAGTCCTTCTAAACAGTAATTGCATATTAGATTTTGCCCAAAGTAGCGCAAATGACGTGCTAAGACCCTTACCGACTTCACCAATTAGACTCTGGAAAACAACACCATGGGCCTTTAATCTTTGTGTATTAAAAATCATGACCCAGACAAGTCACCATAGGCGTAAATGACGCGCTATTTAATATCTAACCCAGGTTTAGCTCCTACAGTTGGTTATGGTGCGCCGTACATATAGTATATGGAAAAATTATTACCCACGGAAGCCCGGTATTATAATTTGACAGAAACGCAATTTCGGAAACCATGCAAAAGGTCAACTTGAGCATGTCGCTTTATAATGCGGAAACATTTCATCCGTTTATGAATATTATAGAGGGCGCCCTTTTTTTCTTATCGGTGATGTCCTTTTAATATGATTGACAAGGTAGTCTGGTTGTTTTCGTAAAAGAATGTATGTGTTTGGCAATACTCCGCATCATCATATTGATGTGAGTTTGTCGATACGTAACTAAAATGTTTTCTGGTCACCATAATTTGTGAAAATGTGGTCCTTGGTATTTTATCTGTACTTTTGGTGGGATATTGTTTGTACTCTCTGTGAAATTTTAATGTTGAAAGCCGAAACAAAAGCTAACCAAATTTGCCATTTTCCCATGGCATTACTGGTATAAGTGAGATAGTATAGTGATGAACCATCCTAAGTCTGATATGCTGCTGATTTACCCTTTCTGCTTTCTCCTAACGTCTTCTGCTCTCTCTTCTCGTTCTCTCTCTCTCTCCCTCTCTCTCTCTTCAAATGCATGCACACCCTCAATCACACATGCGAGTATCTGCGTAATATGATTGAACAAACAACACCACACATATACAGATTGTCTGCCTGTCACCCCCCCACACACACACACAACATGAACGCACTTCGCGCACACAAACATCACATCACACACGACAAACACATACGGAATTCAAGTGTATGCCGTGTGGTGCCTTACTCTTACAAACTTTTTGACCACCATGGAGGCATGGAGTATCCGATCCCAAAAACACCCTCGCCGCGCACACAATTTTAAAATGTATAACATATACCAAAGCCAAAAATACGACAGATGACCCTAGGAAAGGGAAGTAGGATATAACGCATGGCCAAAATAAAGAAGATTTTTTGTCCTGTTTTAAAGAGGGGAAAATATTGTGTTTACATTACAATACACCTAATTTAACGCAGACTGTAACAAGTTACATCTAAGTTTTTGCCACGAGGGTTAAGTCAGCGGTTTGTTATACATATCGCGGGAAACTTAAATGATTATAGACGAAACGTAGGAAACACTTTAACCGTGCAATAACAATGTCATCTTATAAGCCGCTAAACCGTCATTCCGGAAAGTATTATTCCATTTATTTAAAAAGTGTTATCACTGTGGAAAACAACTGACGATATGGTTACGTACATTATATCTAAAAAACGAAACTTTCCGTTTTGTTGGCACCCGTTCTTTGATCTGAATCATAGACGTTGGGAAGGGGGGACAATTTTCTCCTAAAATTTTCCGAAGGATATGTTATTTGCACACAAAGGGAGAATGATTTGGCTTGCATCGATCTCATTTATATGATGGGGACTATGTGGGTTAACCCTATAGAAAAAAACGGCTTTAGAATTTTTTGTCCTCTATATGGAACTTAATGGAACCTCAAAAAGGTCTAAAAATCTGAGAACCCAAAAAAGGTCCTAAACAGAACCATAAAAGATGCTATAGTATAGCAGTTACACTTATTTGGTTCTGTTTGAAGAGGTTTCATATAGAGGACAAGTTAGAACCTCTCTCGCACGGGCTTTCTCAAGAGGGTATGGTTGTTGTCTGTTTGTTGTTTATTGTTTGTTTGTTGGTTTTTAAAAAAAAAATATCCAATAGCAGCGTTATCAATCTGCAGCAGTTAACATCCCAGGTGGTGACCCAAATTCGATACCTCGTACCAGTTTCCCCATCAAAATTGAGATTTATCATTTTAGAATCTAAAAAAGATTTAGTTTCTCAATTTGGTATATAAATAGCTGACCGATTTTTCTCAAAATTTGGTAATTCGATGTTTGGTGATATGCGTTCCGCATGTGAGCAAACATAATTTGAAAAAGTCGGACCATGATCGAATCACTCACCTTTAAGCTTAAGTTTCGGATTTTTTTTTCATGTTGAACTTTACTGTTTTTGGAAATTTTGTTCGAAGTTTTCACAACCTGGTGTTATAATGGAGTTCACTTATTTACTTTATTGATATTTATGCCCAAGAATTGAGTTATCATTCCATATCGACACACTTAGTTTTATTATGTTTTACTAAAAGTCATGAACGTAGTTTTATTTGGAAAATATAAAACCAACTCCATGCCAAAAAAATATTGCGTTTTCCATACACTTGGGTTACATCTAATCTAATGTTTTTATTTTTACCGCATTTCCCGAGAGTAGGCTATAACCTTAACAATTTGCCATGACTAATTATGCAAACTTATGAATTTTTTTAACAGTTGATTTTTTTTTTTTTTTTTTTTTTTTTTAAGTGTTAAGTATTGATTTGAGTTATTTGTTCAATAGGCTAAGAACATCAAAATTGAACCAATATACAGACAATCATAGAAAAAGAAACTAAAAAAATTAAAATTGCCGAGTGAGCTAGCCAGGAGGAAATAAGAGCAAGAAACCGCTGTCATCCAAAGGCTGTGATTCCTCCGACTCACTTGAGGCAAAGCAAAACACAATTGAGAAATACAAAATATTGAATATTGCACTAAAATTTCATTAAAAAAACACAAGAACATCAGACAGCCATATTTAATTGAACAAGAAAACCAACATGTCCAATAACCCATAACAACAAACCACAAAAAAAACCATGACCAGATCCACACACCAACACCCCCCTAACTAACTTAATAACCCTAAACACCCCACCCTCACAAAAAAGCAGACATGTGGGAAATGCAAGGAAGCTATGGCAGACTGCAGACACAAATTTATAAAAAATACAGTGATAAAAAAATACTTAGGATTCCAGCTCCAGCTCTTCAAAGCTATTTCAGTGAAATGTTTTTTCAGACGTTTCTGAAAAAATTGTCTACTTGCTAAACCATGTAAAACGCAATAATAGACATTTTTTTTAAGAGCGCCACATTTTTCCAAAAAATTGAGATTTTTACACGGTTGCATTGGAACTAAACTATACCTGTGAATGGTTAGGCTGGAAAATGTATATGTGCCGCAAACAGGAATTTTGTAAATCGACTAATACATATCGGGATCTACGCTTAGTAATTCAACGGGTGCTGGAAATGTCCTTCCAATATAAATAGCCGGGAAATAGCGCCATGGACGTGTCTATGATCACCATTATGCTTTATTAGTTCAGGAAATTCAAGTTTAAGGGTTATTTTTTTTTTTGAGCTGGCACTATTTCATCTGGAGGACAGACTTAGTACTAGTATTTCCAGCGCTCTGTCGTTATAAATAACGCATTAATGAGCATTCTCGTTCACAGGTGTAGTTTACTAGACAATTTACCAAAGCATAACTGTGAAAAATATCAAAATTTCTGGACATTGGGGGCGTTCTTCAAAAATGTGCTGTTATGCTTTAAAGGTAAACAACGAGAGGATTTACATATCCGATGTCCCTAAAAGAAGTCCTTATTTTTGCCCTGATGTAAAGCTTTCCATCAAAAATATCCCTATCGGAAAGGATTAAGTGAGAAATGTTTCTTTGTACAAAAGTTGTGAAAGTCTAATTTCGTAATAGGAGCAAATACAAAAATCCATCTATGTTTAGATTGAAATATAAGCAACTCAAAATCACCTATTTTCTCTCTTTTGAGACATTTATGCAGACAAATAAATGGTAAGAAATCTATGAGTGTCTAATATATATGAAATACTCATATGACACAACATTGGGTGCCTCAAAATTCTCGTTGCACCTGTAAAGTAAATTGAATAAAACAAAACGAAATGCGGTGAAAACTGCCCCAAAAAATCAAAATGCGCGAGGCGTAATGGAAAACAAAAATTTTTTTTGGCCTAAGACAACAATACTTGCAATTAAAATCAAAAGTAAAAAAATGAGCGTCAAGTCGTTATTTTTTGATGGGGCGGAAAAAAAAATGACAGTTATTTTGTCAAAATGCCATTTCGTAACCGCGCTTGACACAAATTGAAATACTTTTACTTTCAAAATGGTTGGTTGCAGTTCGCATTTTGGATTACCATTTATTCTACACTTATAAAATTGATCCAAATTCCCGAACGAAGGGGATGAAAAATACATATTTTGGTCCGATCTTCCAGCTTCTTCCCGCTCTTTCGCAGAAAAGAAAAAATAAAAGGTTTTATAATGATACAAAAAAAAAATCTCAAGGTTTTTGATGGGGCCATGGGGTGAGTATACTTTGTATTGGGGTCGAAAAACAGCAGAAAAAAAACACGTGTATCAACTTGCTAGGCATCTAAACTATTTGGGTCAACAGGAGGAGTCAATCATTAGGAGCATAGAAAGCTTCAGTAACAAGAATAAAGCGTTTTAATGGCTGGGTCACGATCACGTATACTATACAAACAGATTTATGCCAATGACTCGCACCGCGTGAACCTTGGTTTCATATAGCGAGAAAGAAACAGTGGCTGAGAAGCAAAAGCTAGCAAATATCGGCATACATTGGCAAGATGGATCTCCAACTAAATATACAGGCGTAATAGCGGTTGGCAGTTGGAAATCAAGGTAGCTAAACTACTAAGCCAGGTACTTAGCGCATCTCATTAGTCTAAGGCACCGTGACGATTATGTTTATTTTTTAGAACTTAGCTTGCCACTATTGTCATACACAGAGCAGCCACCACTGCGTAAATTACGTTGCGTATATAAAGCTATGTAGCAATACGGTAGTCTAATACAAATAATAGAATTTATTTCATTTGCAACAAGTCATCTGCACTGTTAAAAGTGATCTTAAAATAACGGCAATTTGACCGGTTAGCGGGGACTCAAAACGTGCAAATATAACTGTAAAAAGGGACTCGAACGTGCAAATGACTGTAAAAAAAAACGTGATTTTAACTGTTGTGAGTCCAGCTGCCAGTCAAAAACGCTGTTATTTTAAGAAATTTTACAGTGTCGGGCTTGATCATTCTTCGTAGGTCTCCGGAGTAATGTATATAGGCCTACAATTCTCAATTTGTAAACCAAGTTTGATGTATTGAGAGATATTCCATATATACACTTTTTTAATGTGCTATAGTATAGTAATTATCTTGGCGTATTCTGAGTTTAAAACTAAAAGACCAGACTGCGTTATGAACTGATCTCCTGCTCATCCGATCGTCTTTCATGTTTAACATTTTATGATACATTTAGATTGATTCATATAAAATACACTGTTTGTTACAGATAAAAACGCAATGAATAATCAAACAGCACCAGCTGTTATCGTGACTGAGGATTGCGAATAATGTACAGCACAGTATATAGTAATTTCAAAGTTAATGACATTAGACTTTTCCAAGTTTTGGAATTGTGGGTGGTTCTGTTATAAGTATAGTTTCCATATGAAAGGACATGGGTGCACGCTCGCTTCCAAATCCAGGGGTGCCGACAGACGACTCCAAAAAAATATGGGGTCTTTGGGTGAGTTACAGCCAAAATGCATAAAAAGGGTGTTTTGGTGACAAATTTGAAGAATTTTCCAAAAGATTTTTAGAAAAATTGCACAAATTCACCAAAAAGGGGTATTTTGGGTGAAAATTTAAAATGCCTCGGGCTTTGGGTGACATTGATGATGAAAATGGGGGTCTTAACAAGTAACAAGTCACCTCCAAGATGGGAGTGCCCCCCTGGGGTGGTGAGCCCCACCTTTTTCAGACACCCGGCAATATAGATTTTCGGACGTGGATTTTTCCCGCACTCATAAACGATCAGTCTCAGAGCTCACAAAAAATTTGTCACATTTTTACACAATTCAACATTTGATCATTTCCATACCAAACTAGTTAAAAAACGTTGATTTTTTATGGGCTCCCTGCTGACATTTCCTATTTGTTTTAGGCGTTGTATGAAACGATTGTCTCAGACGTATTGTAAGCATGAAATAAACTTCTTTCGGATATAGATTTGAACCGGGAATTGATTATATCACCTTTAAAAGCATGTCCAAAGTGTATAACGATTAAAATTACCGTTACACCAATAAATCTAAAATCTGTAAACTATATCAGGCTTTTTCATGGAAAACAAAGGTATGTGATATTAGGCAAAACAGTGAAAGGATACTGATATTGGCACAATTACAAGAAATTTGTTCTAGGGCCTCGAAAGAAAACCCTTAGTGCGACTTCTTGCACCAAACTCTTGCCAACAAAAATTTATATGAGAAATTGCAATTTTGAATTTATACGTATATAAATCGATTCTTCTCTCTGATTGTTTCAAACTGCATCATATGGGTTATTCAACAATTCTTAGCGTAATAAAATATGTCAGTAAAATAATGTTAATTACTGCGAGTCACTTCACACAATTTCGGAAAATTTGCCCATTTCAATTCGGCACAGTTTTAAAACATCGCCTCTTAAAAACAGAAAACATATACAATATAATTTAGAAATAAAACAAAGGCTACTTAATTACATACTAACATGCTGTGTGTTTCACAGTACAGCCCTAAGTTTCGACCATTAACAATTTGTGTCAAACACAAATTACATCAAAACTGAAAAGATTTAAGAAAAGCAAAACAAACGAAAAACTAAATGTTCAAAACCCCATGAACCAGATACCTGTGCTACAAGTAGCTTGAAGCAGTTCAATAGCAATCAGGAAATTCCGCCTTAAATTTTCAACAACTCAACACGTGCCTATCGGAGAGAGGAGAGATCCAGTGTTGGGTTGGAATCCGCTCAAGTGACCTTTTCGGTCTTGTGAGGAAAGTTGCTACGCGTGAAAATATTCACGGTTATGTTTGAGGTTTTTACAAAGTTGGAGTTGATAAAGTTTTGTGATTTGCATATCGACCTCACGGTGGGCCAGAAAATTACGTTCCCACAATGCAGGGTCGTTTAAACAATGACGAGTATAATAAGGTCATGTGATCACATTTGTGCACGCTATTGTGCCATCAGTTCAAAATACTAAAAAACAGGGGTGTTCGGGGGTGACAAATTTGCAAAAATTTACCCAAAAAATGGGGCCACTTTCTAGAAAATTTTGCAAAACATTCATCCCAAAATAGAGTCTTTGGAGTAAATAAAAATGTTCTTAAAAATAGGGGTCTTATAGGTGACATGGTAACATTTCAAAAAAAATATGGGCTCTTTGGGTGACATTGAAAAACTATGGAGTCTTTATGGAGGACTTAACAGCCTTAATACGCGTCACCTCCAAGAATGGAAGGTCCCCCCCCCCCCCCCCCGCGGGCCTCTGGGCCAATTCGGTACACCTTCTGCCTCTACAAGCCAAAAACAGCTGGAGCGATTTAAGGGGTTTGACGTAGTGATCTACTCGATAAAATTTCCGAAATTCACATATAGGTATTTTACAATGGTGCTGATTAAGAATCTGAAATTAAAAAAAATGGGGGTCACCGACTTTGTTTTTGAGCTATGGCCAAAACTAAAAAGGATTTTGTCACTTTTTAAACCACGCAAGTCTAGGAAAAGTCAAAAATTTGCGTTTGGATCGCCTTCCAAAATAACAACTTCTCAATAAAAATTTTGTAATTTCTAATTATGATGAGGTCCCGATGTCGTTCTTTAAATTTTGAATAAACAAATGACGCGTCACGAGTCTTACTTTTCAATTCCATGCCGAAAAACCACTGAAATTTGACACTTTTTTCAAATGGGGCGTCTTGTTGGGCGGCAAAAAAATCCGCGCCACATTCGGTGTGCAGCAAAGCAGGAACGTAGGCGGAGAGGCGCGATTTTAATAAACGCAAACCAAACGCACAGTTATCCGCGGATCTGCGCATGATACCTACGCACCTCAAACTACAATTCTTCCATTTTTCATGGCTGGGCTCCAAACAGAATGCTGAAGTGTAAAGCAGCTTGCGCCTAAAGCAAATCCACACGTCAAACCCCTTAAACTTAATATTTGTATAGATGATTTGGTGATGTCAAAAGACATGTGCAGATGAGAGAAAACGCCATGGGAACAGGACCATGATCGGTTCACCCATTAAAGTGACAGAAGGAGATGAATTCTCTCGATTGCACCGTGACCGGTGTAGAGAATTACCGAGAACTTTGCGAAGGTTTATTGGACGAAAACAAGTAAAAAAACCACCAAAAACTCTGTTTTGGGACTTGTCTGCTGCTACGTAATCGTCCCTATAGAAAAGCATGGCTTTAAATTTCTGTCGGGCACGACCCTAAAAATGCCCAAAATCTCTGATTACCTTAATTCATATAGTTTAGCTTATTCACTTAGGTGTAGCCGTGTTCAAGGCGTTTACCAACTTCATTCATTGGTTCACATGTCTGATATAATTGTCATCATATATCTTTATAAAGGAGGGGCATATCCCTCCTCCCTAAAACTAAAAAAATGGCAAGAACTGACTCTATTAAACACCTAATTTTTGAGGTCTCCAATTTCACTGGCCTATGTTTAATGCTTCCACTATAGTTCAATAAGCTCAAATCAGGCTTGAGTAGGAAAAGGAATGCACCTGACCAAAAAGGTTTTGTGGTTTTATACCTAGTATAGGAGGAAACCTGGATCCAGCCAGTGTGGACAACAGACCACCAGGCAGTGTACCTTTTTTTTGTTTATATAATCTTTTCATTATGCAATTATGAAGATGTATGCAATTAGCGTTTTACACAGGCCGAATACTTAAAGAACTGAATTTCATACTTGAAAACACAATGTTTCAAAGAATGCGAATAAATGTTTAATTATGCATTTACAGGTGAAAATAACAGTGTGTTGGTTCTTAGCAGGGACAGTTCTTGATCAAGGTTGATCTTTACATTGGTACGCATTTAAATATGCACATGCTGCAGAGGAATAGCAGATTAGAGCAAACGCAATGTAAATATGGGATGATTGTTTGTAGACCACTCTCTGCATTACTGACATGGGTATTGTATAGCAATAGATTCGTAGCTATAGGAGCTCTGGGAGCAATAGGCCAGGGTAGAAGTAATTATTAGTCCGCCGTACTCATAGTCGGGGACAATGGTGAAACAATAGGGCCAATCGATTCAGTTGGACTCTTTACGCAACATAAGCTTCACGTTTTATTCCGTTCTCGTATATGGAGCCCCGGACTTGGCCCCGCCGGACTATATCTGCTTTCACACGGGGCTATAGGTACAGTGTTAATGCAATATAGTATTGGTAATGGTTTAATCGCCCTCTATCACTATGAGCTAGTGAAATCGCATTCCTGGGCCACAGTTCGTAGCGTTTATTCACCAATGTATTTTGAAAATTCACCCCTGGTTTATTGGGTATGCTTACAGGGGTCCCAGATGATTAGTACCCATCGATACCCAAAATGTTTTATTTTTTTCCATAGAAAATCAATAACATTAGGTAGCTGGTTTATATCCAACTTCTTATACTGTACCCTTTCATAAGAATTTTGAATCGTGAAATCGGACTAACCAAAGTGAAAACACTCAATTGTGTTAGGGTGCTGATTTCATCCTTTGGGCTAAGGGAAAATGTAGGTGTAACTTTTTACCCTCTGGCAAGCTTTTTTACAATATTGCTTAGTCCTTCGGGAATTAGTTATTAAACACTCAAAAACGTGGTTTGGGTACCAATAGAGAGCTGTAGTACTCTTTTTCCTTCGATACCAAAATGCAGTACTAATATACCCAGTACGACGTCAAAAAGATGTCATAAACTCGCTAGACAGTAAAGCTCAGTGGTTGCCACACAGCATTAGGCCTATTCTCTTTGGTACCGTTTCTGCGAGTAAAGCACTAAAACCCCCTGTATGTATATAAAAGCTGTTTTTGCCATGATTTAGAGCCACAACCAGCTTAAAAATCTGATTTAGTCCTAAGATGTTGGGCAAAAATTGACTTTTCGCTATTGTGCATGTTTTCTGAAATTGACAATTTTTGTTACCTAATGGTCTGTATGACGTCACTGTGGATGCCATAAAGGGGCATGGGTACTTATCTTGGTCTCAGGGGAAAAAATGACCATAGCTATCTTTGGTAACAAAATCCAAAAGTAAGAAGTATTAAGTGCTTAATAAGAGATTCCAAAAGAGGATAATGTGATGCACAAAAAGGCTTGGTAAGTCGAGGAAAACACCACATGCATTTTTTTTTTCACTTTGCCAAAGGATGAATCAGAACCTCTAACACATTGAGTGTAATTTTACACTTTTGGTTAGTCCGATTTTCACGATTCAAAATTCTTATGAAAGGTACAGTATTATAAAGTTGGACATTAAACCAGCTTACCTAATGTTATTGATTTTCACATATGGAAAAAAAATAACCTTTTGGGTATTGATGGTTACTCCATTCTGGGACACCCTGTATGATACCCATTATCCACACAAGGTCAGTTCATGGCAATGCATGTAGCAGTAGCAAGCCCATTGACTGTGCCTTGGTAGATGAGCTATTGTAACTCATAGTGTATTGCCTTTGTACTGACATTTGTATAAACCAGAGGGTGTAATTGAGTCAATCTCATAATGCACCACTTTTGGGATTTCCACCTAATATGATCATGTGATCCACAAAATCCTCAAAAAATATCAACCAAACCTTTGATATTTCACACTCCATTTTTTTTTTAACCCCCCAAAGGCCTGAGTACTTAATATTTTGGTGTGATCATGAAATATTTTGTGATTCTTAAACTTTCTAGAACATTTTTTTATCCCTAGGTACTGACAATGCGTTTTGTACAGAACAATAAAGGCACTTTGTCAATGCATTATGGGATCGGTTCAAATCACACTCTGGGTATAACCCAGTCAGGCATATGTAGAGTACAATGCAATAAGGGATTGGTTTAAATCACCCTCTTCTCTCCCATGTGTACGCGGCATGTGTATTCGCTGTATATCATAGTATATTGCAATGCATGTGGGATTGGTTTAATCACCCTCTGCTTTCCTATGTACTGACATGGTTATAACACACTACAGCTAGGAGCTCATATGTACAGTGCATTGCAACATGGGATTGGTTTAAATCACCCCTGCATCCCTAACGTAGTCTTCGTGAGGATATGCATTGGTCGGGGTAATAACCATAGTAACCATGCTATTACACAAACCAGATATAGGTAAAGGCATGCAGTTTTGAGAATATAGCTCTAAATAATCCTCTGGAGTAGGAGCAGTAGTCGAGTACCAGGATATTTCAGTATTTACTCACCAACTTTGTTTTCTTTTTGATAAGGTGCATATTATTCCAGAGGCACTTCCTATACACACGTGTACACTTGGAAGTAGTTGGCCAACAACCTTTCATCATGGACAACAACAACTACTTCATCAACGTATCAGGACTTGAAACTGAAAAGAATCGTTAGGGGGCAGGTACCATGGGGAGAAGTGTTTTTAGAGCAGAATTAACCACAGAAAATGGAACTCAATTGGTTGCTGCCAGCGGATTAAACCGGTCAACCAACTTCCACAGGTGCAACGTCAATGATCTGGTGGAATCAACGCAACAAGAAATATCATCTCGTACCTTGGCGTGGTAAATGATGTAAACCCACCAATCGTAGCTTGGAGTTAGGAGCAAGGGGTCTTTGTTTGATTACCTTCAAAAACATAGACCAAAAGCCGACTGCCTTCTACCCAGGTGGGGGTTACCTGGATTTTTTGTTACACGTGTCTTCCTCGTCAACTTCCTCAAACTACAAACTTTCGAGGCTGATGTCAAATCCCCCAATTTCCATGATCTGCAGAGAATGTGTTGAAGTTAAGCGGACTTTTTCCAGCCTCAAACGGCCCTGCTTTCTGCCAATCCACCTGACAAGAAAAATCAGCTGGATGGCACCAGAGTCACAAAGAGAAACAACGTTCTCCGAAGTCTGAAGTATTCTCGTCCGGCATTGTCTTCTGGGAGATTATTGACAATGTGAACCAACCCTAGAAGGAATGTCCCAGAGGAGATAGCAGTACAAAGTGTCTGGTCCCAAAACAACTCCGACAAACGATTCCAAGTTTGATTGACGACGAGGCGGACGCTCCTACAAACTTCTCCCGATTGCTGGAAGAAAGACCCTGCTTCAAGACCGACATAGCAGATGTGAAGCGCAGAATCAAGGAAATCATTGCCAAAGGATGTCGTATATGTAAGTCAAATGTGTACCGCTTATTTTACAGCGTTAGTTTATTGTTGAAATAATGTTCACGAGTACTTGGATTTTGACCTTGCAAAAATTAACAGAAATACTCAAACCCTAAGCCCCAGTTGGTGGTGTTCGTTGCTTAACTACTAAGTGATTTAGCCCGCTTTCGCAGAGAAACGTTTTCTTTAATAGTTTGTGCTAAATTTTCTTAAAATGTGACAATTTATTGTTTTACTGGCTAATGTCGATAATTATTGGAATGTACAGGGTGAGTAAACTTCCGTCCTTACGCCAATCCACAGTTTTCGGGGGGTGGGCATTGCCTTTGGGCAACCACACACATCATGCAAGGCAGCATGTAATGGATGGCCACCATTGCATTCCAGAGTTGAAGCCCTTGTAGGTAGATTTCTTTTATCTACTAGGGTAACCACTACCTGCACTATCAGATTTCCTTCTTAGAAACCTGATGAGGGTTGACGGTTTTAGCCGCGTCAACCCGGACGGGACAGGTAAGTACTGCGGTACCAGGATTACCAGGATTATTTGTTACCAGGATACCAGAACCAGGCCCTCAAAGAAAACGGACCTGACAAGGAGGAAACCTGACCTGACGGACTTATCCTTCACTTTTAAGCTAAATTCCTGCAAATTACAATATTTTGACTCTTCAGATGAATCACTGATAGTGTCTTTAAAGATTCGCTGTTGTCCAAAAAGCGACTTTGGTTGAGGCGTTACATACAAGATGGGTTATAAAATGTCTGGAAATAGTATACAAATGTATATGCCATAAGAGCTCTGGTTAAAACTGGCCCGAGTTAAATGGCTGATAGTGCTTTTGTTATCATCAGCAAAATAACACCATGCAGTCACCGAGAGACTAAAATTTAAGCCAGAGACTCGAATAAAGGCAGTATATTTGTTTTATTTACTTGCATTAAAAAATGATCATTCTAAAATTTATATTTTTGTCTGTAAAAGTTTGTTATCTTAACATTTGATCGATTTTAACGCTGATTACTATGATGAGAAGTAATGATCTGATGAGATTTTACATTGATACACAAAACATTGCTCAGTAATAGGTTAGATAAAGTTATCAATTAGCCATCTTAGAGCATCAGGAATGATCTTGGATTGCTAGAAGGAAGGAATTGAAAATATATATTATGTCTTAATTAATTTATTGACTATCAAAACACCAGGCTAGATACCAAAGTACCAACCTGCGGTCAAAAGTGCATCACGATCAGACACTTTACTATATGGCCATAGTGAATTCATTGATTACAGTTGTTACAGAATCATAAATATTTATGTTAATTGGGCCAATGAACGTTTTAACGAGACCGGCTCAAAAATTACAAATCTTGAGGAAACAACTGAGTTTGGTGTGTTTTGGCCAATTTGATTTCTGGGTTGGTTTTCTACCAAATACCGATTTCTTCCTCTTCAAATGATTAATCGTCTGACACCCATCGGATTCAGAATCAGCACAAAAAACTGGTCTGGAAACGTTGAAAAACATGCATCTAAAAAACACGGTTGATATAAGTTACAATGAGCCTAGTAGCGTGGACGAAAAGTATCGGCCTCTGAAGGTAGTGTAATTATTTTATGTTTGTTGTTTCATCTTGTTTGTGTACACATCTCTGGGCTGTGCCATTTATTATAAATTTACTTAAAGGCCAAACCTCGGGGAAAATATATGTCTCCGTGTATATTGGGCTTTACTTTGGTGGCCCACGATGGATACTCCGTGGCTGAAGAACTGGGCCGTGTAAATACGAATGTTATTTGGATGTATGGTCAGACCAAAACTTGAATGGCCGGTGTAGAAGTAACCATTGTCCGGCGTACTCATAGTCCGGGAACAATGGGGCACACTAGGGCAATCGATTAAGTGCTTTTACGAAACAGTAGTTTCACGCTTTATTCGTTATCGTCTATGGAGCCCCTGGACTATGGCTCCCACCGGATTATCTCTTTCACAACGTAATATATCACAGTAGGACCGCTAGTTATGGCACGCTCACGTATCAAATAATGGCGAGTTTTTCCTCGCATGTCGAGTTTCATTCGCTGTGTATCGAGTTACCCCGCTATATGTCGAGTTACAGCGATGCCTATCCAGTTTGAACTCTATGTGCCGAGTTTCAATAAATCATGTCCAGAATACAATCAAGTCCAGAATAAAATCATGCCGAGTTTTAAAAAACCTGGACATGATTTTTTTAAAATGTGCAAAAAACTGGAACATGATTTTTTTCTCAACATGCGCAAAACTCGACTGAATTTTGAAATCGGCTGATTTTTTTCTGGAACATGAGGAAACTGGACATGATTTATGCAAAACTACCATATAAGAGCAAAACTCGATGTTAGAGGGCAAATGGACCGATAACGCTGTAAAATCGACATATAACGCTTTCTGCACGCTCGAAATATGGCGGGAAAAGGAAAACTCGATACCACAGCGCGTGGATGATGAAACTCGACATGCGAGGGAAAAAACTCGCCATGAGTTGCTACGTGAGAGTGCCATAGCTAGTGGCATTATTTCGGTATTTTTGTACAGGACATGACCCCCGATATGACGCCAGAAAATTTAAATCCGGCGTCAGATTGCGCGAGAGCAGTGATCAACGAAAAAACTACAAAAATTGGGTGTAATCAATTTTGGTACATATTACAGTAGCTGGTCAGATAGTAATAAGAGAATGTATTTTGGATTTAAAAAGCACAAACACAAATACTTATTACTCTCGTAAGAAAAAAGCGACGTTAAACCGCTGAAAAATAAGTAGTCCCGAAACAATAAAGTTCATATTTAGTGCTTGGAAAGTTAGTTGCCTTGATACACAAAATCTACAGATGCCGTATTCTGCAGCCGATTGGGAATAATGGTCCTCTCCTTTTTAAGAATTACAACGCTAATGACGATATCGTTCCTGTACAGGGTGCTATTGCCACCCACCAAAGTTAGAACCTTTTTAATTACCTTTTAATGGGTAAATGCGGCGTTAGCGTTCCTACTGACAGTGTTAATACAGAACAGCATTGCTTGATGATCAAAAAACATAGTCGAACTAATCCGACAAAAAATACCAATTACATCAAAGTTAAGCTTCTTGCTAATTCTGTACTTGATAGACAATTAGAATTTCTTGCTAAGTTTCAATCCCTTTTAATTATGCGAGTCGACAAGATAGCGTTTGGCTACTAATATGCAGGAGGGAAAGAATAAATATTCAATTTTGGATGACATTAATTTACCTACTCTTTTGGTTTCATTTTCTCTGTTCAGCCAAACAGATGAAGAAAAACCGTCAAATTCGGACCAACCCAAATCCGACAGCAATATGTTGCTACGCGCCAAAACAAGTTCGACAACATTCTCCGTGCCGTGAGCAACCAGAGGGACTAAGAAAAAAAGGCGTCGCGAGGGTAAGAATAGACAAACGTCAACTCACCGCCTCGTAGACACGCTGGAATCTCGGATGGACGCTACCACAAATCGATGTGGCAGCCAATGAGGGGATATGATCTGGCCATTTGCTATTAAAGGGAGAGGATATCTATCAGTTTCAGAATACAAGTCCGCTGGAAAAAGACTCTCAGAAGTTGAGATTCAAACACAAAGAGTTCCCACTGAACACAAAGATGCATCTGCAGTAAACAGCGTTTGCCGCAGTAAGTAGAGTAGTAGGGATTGCGGTGAAAGAGTGAAATTGCCCCGGGAAAGACTTAAGGTATGTATCAGTTCCGTCCATGCAATTCGAAAGGCAGGTTGATATTCGCTCATTCCACATGCTTAGACATGAAAAGACCTAGCCACCAACTTTATTCTGGTCATGGGTCTAACCATTTGAGTTGGTAAGCAACCTGGTAAATGACAGTAGAAAAGGAAAATAAGTTGGGATAAGAGCGCTAGCGGAAGAGTTTTTCGCGGCAGTATTTGAAACAGGGGATTCAACACGTTGGGGCGGGTTAAGGGAGACAATTCCTCGGGACCTCCAAAATTGTTTGCTGGCTGTACAAAATACAACAGTTGATGAGACCACCGCCATTAGTGCACGAAGAAAAAGTGCACCCCCCAAAAAAAAAAAATTACCCAATCGCAGCGCGAAAGGGAAGGGAAAAGATGTAGAAAAATTGCGGGGACTGTGATGAACGTGTCCGGGGTATTCAAAAGTATTCCAGTACAAGTGGGACGAGACACAAAATAAGTATGTTTGATCGGGGGTAAGGGAGAGGGGGGGAAGTGGGTGGGGAAGGAATGCTTACGAGCAAACGCGAGATGGCAAATACGAGTTGTCGGAGCCAATGGCCAACAGTTAAAGATTTTTGCTACGATAGGCCTATACCGTAGGTATTTTTTTTTAATCTAAAACTCTGCCAGGGGAAGTAGTTCTGTCATCTCTTTAAAAAGGGATGTCAAGCAGAAGGGAAAGTACAAAATCAATCCATTGGATTAACACATACCGAATCACTTAACAGCTAATAGAAAACAAAATTCAATAAATGACAACTATGTTACATGCCGTTGAGATTAATCAACTTAACATCGCAAGTTGCCACACCATGAATAAATTCTATAACTTTACTATACTAAAATATTAAGGAAAGCATAAGTTTCTCTAGTTTGGGGGTGGTAACTGGAAGAGTGTTATCGTCTTTGAAATGTTTTCTGTCAAAAACTGACATCCAATGTTTACTGTCAGGAGGCATGCTCAAATCCCACGGCCTAAACCATAACAAAATGAATACAAGACATCAGAAAATTTGCCAAAGTTACGCAAAAGCAGAAATTAATGGCTGGCAGGAAAACATGAATTCTGAAAACTCGCTTTGAATCGGGACTTAGAACAAAGTTGACTGCCTGACGGGAACCACCTAAATTGACATTACAGATACGGGTACGAATATGCCTAAACCCAAAGTCCCATCTGTTTTCCGGGAGGGAGGGGAAGGGAGTAGATCGCGGTCAAAGCCGGGAAAGAGAAAAGTCAGAAATTCGGCTCGGCTGTCCATTCGCTGACTGGAGACCGTTATAGATAGGCCCTAATGGTCGCGGGGAAGCTAATAGCGTAGTAAGCCCTACATACGCAGTTCGGGAATAGTGCAAAACTGTTATCTCTCGTTGACTGGAGACCCTGTACTACGCTATTAGCTTCCCTCGGAACATATCTACGGTCTCGAGTCAACGAGGACAACATGTGGGGAATAGGCAAGGGGTTGTCTCACGGTGTATGGCCTTCTATACGCTATTAACTCCCTAGACAATGCCGATTACAGTCTTCAATCAACGAGGACAACATTGGGCATGAAAAGTGTTGTCCCTCGTGACTGGAGACCGTAGGCTTGGTCGGGCAAGAAACTATGTCGCGTTAGCGCACGATCTCTAATCAACGAGGACACAGTTTGACTCTTCCCTCGTTGAATTATGAAGACAGTAGGTTATGGAAACTAAGAGCGTAGCACGTGCAGTCAACGAGCACCAACAGTTTGCACTATTCCACTATTCCCCGACGTTGTACCTCATTGATGGAGACCGTAGGCTGTGGTCGAGGGAAACCATAGCGTAGCACACGGTTTCCAGTCAACTTGGGACAATAGTTTGGAACTATTTCCTGCATCAAATTTATGGAAATATTTAATTGCCACCTGGCTATATTCTTTGATTAAAGCAAATCAAAAGAAAATCAACTTCCATGATCTATACCCATAATTACGTTCGTATAATGGCATGAGATATGAAAAAGGTACAAGAGAACCACAAGGAAAGCTATGAAAAAATACTATTGTCCTATTGACCGTCATTAAGGTTAAGTCAAGTTTTATGGCTGAAAGTGGCCCTGCCGTAATATCGGCGGAAGTTGCAAAATATCTTGGGCAGTGGAGGTAGATTACCTTTGTACAAAACATTGTATAAATTACATGGTTTCATATTAGCATATTATATCACTCAGCATTTGCTATGCTAGAAAAGTTTCTTAATTGCATTTATTTATCATGCTTGATTTCAAAATAAAACAGTAATAATGGAAGGGTGGTAAGAGCAGAGCAGAAATAAAATGAAATTAGGTCACCTAAAAAAATATGAAGTTGAACACGTTGTATGAGAGCTGTGGGGGCGGGAGGCACCCGTTGCTTAGAAATGACCAGGTACTTAGGCCAAGCTAAGTGTCAAAAGGGTCGAATCCAGATTTTTCGATCAAAAAAGTCGCATGTTTTTTTTTTCCTAAATAGAAACTTAGAATATCGTTAGAGAATCAGGTTTTTCAATCAACATCCATGTTTTTCATTCGAAAAAACCTAGACTTTCGGACGATATACCAAATTTCAATCGATAATTCAATTTCTTCGAGGGAATCTATGTTTTTAAAGGTCTATGCCGATATCCATAGTCTCGTCCCCATGGACCACAGATTTTCCAGGAAATGGTCAAAAATTTTGGTACAGAAAGCTAATACTTTTCTTCATTTACCTGTGCGATCTTAGATCTTAGGGCTAAAAATGACTTGGTTAGATGTTATGAGCGAATGCTCATTTTGGTCGGACCAACTATTAATTTTACAGAGGAATCATGGACGATTACAAAATCACGTTTTTAATGTTAGCTCTCAATTCACAACGGGTTCGGCGCGGAACTTTACCGATGGGTTTTGAGGTGAAGGTCAATCTATCAAGCAAAAAAAATTATAGACTTAATCGGTCATCTCCTTTTAATCGATAAACGGGTCAATCGATTTCAACAATTCGATTCTCGTTGGAGAAAAACCTGGTTTATCGAGAAAAATTTGCTTTCAGGTCGATAAACTGGATTTTCGTTGAAAATTTAGTATATCACAAGAATTCCGATTTTCATTGAAAAAAACTTGATTCTTTCTTGAGAACTTGACTTCTCGGCGAGGAAGCAAGTAAAAAATTTTCATTGAAAAAACCTGGTTTAGCATTCAAAAAACCTGGGGTTTTCCAATTCAGAAACTTGGATTTTCAACCGACATGCCAAGTTTTCACTGACAATCCAAAGTTTTTTATCGAGAATCAAAGTTTTAAATCAAATATCAGGGTTTGCGACTTTTAGAACTTAGGTGTCAATTCGTTTCTGCGGAACTCTGTTAAGTTACTACTGATCTATGAGAAATTATGTGAGGAAATGTTTAAAAGCGCTGACTCAGAGATTTCGAAAGATAATTTTTTGTGTACAAATAAAAATAGACAACTAGGAATAAAGACGAACCTAAAAATTGCGTAATTCCAAAGTAGAGATGGAATCGGACGTTTCGTTTGTCATGCAGTAAACCTTAATACACGTATAACGTGCATAGGGATACCTGTGTATAATTGAAATTTCTGGATCCGGCATTTTATAACAAAGTTGTGATTTTCTATATGAAGGACTTCGATTTGAGCCTAGGTATTTTCACACACTAATATTATATGACAAAGCATTATGTGAAGCCAAAAAAACACGATATTTTTTAAATTGAGTGCGCCGTAATCGGGAAGTCTCTTGAGGTCAGCCTTTAACTTAAGAGGACACTGGCACATATGAAAAATAGTGCGCCCTAAAGATTTTTCAAAATCGATATTTTGCATGGTGGTAAGGCCTTTCTATACAAAAACGCCCTCCACCCGAAATGATTAAGACCAAATCAGCTTCATTATGGGTAAACAGGACATTTTATAATTTTAGCGTCGCCGGCGGCGTTAAATTCAGCAGACGACGACAAATGGCGTTTAACACAAGACACGCACGCCGTACGCATGCGTGATCGTTCTATAACCTTGGGTTTTAATATCAGTGAGTACGATTCTATGATGTTCATGTAATGTACACATTTTGATTAAAGTTATGGAAAACTTAAAATTGGCTAACAAATTACCTGGATGTCTTTCCTCATCTCAATGTCCTGTCTGTTTTGGGGTATGTTATTTTTATGTGTAAAATATGTATCTCTGTTCTTCCAATGGCCTAGAATATATTTGAGAGCAAATTGAAGAAAGTTTATATTTTGTTGAAATGTGCCGTGCCGCTTCAGTCATTGGTACTTGAGGGAAGAAAACAATTTCATGCAAACTCTTGAGTCGATACTTAAAACTGTTACATTTTGCATTATTATATGGTAAATCAATTGCTGTTGAGAAAATGGGAGAAACTACCCTTATGGTGCAACGGAGATTTCACATATAGGTGTTCCTAAAAATTGAAATCCGATATTTGCAATGATGTAAAGCTCCCCATCAGAAAATTCCATCCTGAAAGGGATTAAGCTCAGAATTATTTCTTTGGTATGTACAAAAATGGTAAATTTCTAATTGCGTATTGAATAAAAAAACGAAAGTCGGCATATGTTTATATTGCAATTTAAGCAAATCAAAAATAACGTTTGTTTTCGCTTTTAGGACATAAACAGATACAGGAGTCTGCTGAGAGTGCCCGCACCCAACCTTCTTTCTTCCCACCTCCTCACTATGTCATACTGTCCCCCCCCTTTCCTTATCTACATGAACACATCTATGACGCAATAGTGATGCTCTCTTCGTTGACCTTCAACACTGTGTCTTCGTCTACAAATTGCAGGGATGGGTGATAACTCAAAAACACAAAAAAACGGGTCCCTCAGGTTTTCTACAAATGTTTTGTGTGTGTTGGTTCTTATAAACTTTTGTAATAAAAATAAACATTTATTTACACAGTATCCTATGTTGCTATTCACTACACAAATGTTTACCAATACATCAAACGAAAAATATCCGTGTTTCTTTTCCAAAAATTTGGAATAAAGTGACTATCTTTAATTAGTTGACTATTTTTGATTGAGTAAGTACAAAAGACATGTAATATTTTGAAAGCGGTGAGTCTGTCATTAATACAACAAAGGTTTACACAATTTTGAGCACGCTTTATATATATCTCACATAGAGGAAACGTTAGAAGCGAATTTCAAATCCTTTTTATGTATCAAAGTATTAAATGTTTACCTAAACATTTTTAAATGACGAAAGGCGTTGTGATGAGCATGAACTTTTGTTGGTAAAGCAAACAACTACAAATCGTTCTTGTATGCAAACGATTCACGGATACAGCTTGCATGGCCTTAATTGTAATTAACATTTTATTATACAATCATTCTAAAAATACTTTAATGAAAGAAACGCCAGATGTGGTGTTTGGGAAATCCAATTAAATCTAGTAGGATACCTGCTATATGAATATAAAAACACAAATTCAATGACCTGTATATCCTTGCGGGTACACTGTAAAAATGGTGTCTTGGCTAAAGACACTTCCCGTGTCACCAATTTTGAGACATGTATCTATTTAGACACAGTCATGTTTCTTTGCAAGACATGGTCAATTGTCACGTCTCTTTGCAAGACACTAATTTACAAGTCATGTTTTTATGCAAGACACTTCGGTGTCTTCTGTCATCAATCTGGAGACATGTCGGGCTGGAAGACGTGTCCTTGTGTCTTAGATTATGTCTTTATTGGTTCTATTTTCTTTTATTTCTATTGTTTAAGACAGGTCTATTGCCAAGACATGTCTTACATATGACGCCAAGACACCGTTTTTACAGTATAAATTGATATCTGTGCCCATATCTTAATGTTATTCTCATTGTTTATTGTTATAGTCGATTCGCGTTGATACGTTCGTCCCCCTGGAGTTTTGGACCTATTCAATTAAAGGTGTATTTCGTGATTTCAGCACCTTCTATTTTATTCATTGATCACTAGATATCCTTGAGAAAAGCTTATTCCCAAACGTTAAGCCGATCCCGACCTTGCGATTTTGTGTTATGAGCAATTGTTCGTTTCCCACGGTCCCATAGGCTACTGTGCTGTAATTTCTGTCCGTTTACGGACAGAAAATACAAAATTGTGAATTTCTTACAGATGCGACCGAATTTGCACGTAAGATTGGGCACACGTGGATTACTAAATCTAACGGTTCAGATTATACAAAAATCTCAACATGTTTTAGGTAAGTCGGGGGGACGAACTCACTCAGCTGCTACTAAATACAATTTCATTCATATGGAAACGCACTATAGTGCATTTCAGGCCTTAACATTCCTCACAATAACATGATTAACAGAAGTCCCTGCGCCTCATTGAATTTTTCACCTCCGCAAGAATGGTACGGGGTCACATATCAGATGCATCGAGTATAACTTATACGATTTTCACAAACCAAAATGATTGCAAATTTCTTGAAAAGTGAAAAGTTACTGATGGGCCCGCTTTTTTTTTTTTTTTTTTGGACAGACTGCACTTGCACTATTTTACTAGTGTTTGAACGACAGGCCAAAAACTGTTCAAGATATGAGGTAAACATTTCTAATGATCGAATTGGTTTCAAATTGTTAGTATGGGTACATTGTACTTTATATTAATTATCTCAAGGCCGAAGTGCTGATCCTCCATGTGGGCCCAATACAACAATGTATTAATTATCAATTACTGTTCAATACATAAATTAATGCTTTAAATAGATTAAAATTGTAAACGGAGTCAATCTGTACTTAAATAATTAGTAATCAAAAATATTCACAGATTTTTTGAAAATCAAAAACTGTAGTCGGTATGTTTACTATTGTTAATGCTATATGCTACCAATTTAAAAGTCGGGTCGGTTGATGAATGGCAACCAAACGATTTTGCAGTCCTGATGTTTTTTGTTTCCAGCTAGTCAGTACACAGGGTGTTTTGAATCCATCCCAGAATGCATTGCAGTGTGCCTATACTGTACTGTACTAAACACATGTCAGTACTTAGGGATAAAAAGTGTTCAAGAGATTTAGGAACCACAAGACAATTAATGATCATGCAAAAAAAATCCGATGTACTATACTCGATTCATCTGATATGTGACCCGTACCATTCTTGCGGAGGTGAAAAATTCAATGAGGCGCAGGGACTTCTGTTAATCATGTTATTGTGAGCAATGTTAAAGCCTGCAATACACTATAGTGTGTTTCCATACATGAATGTAATTGTATTTAGTGGCAGGTGAGTGAGTTAAATGACCGGAGTGTCCTCCAAGATAATCCGGTGCCGGTGTGGCACGTGCATTTGACTTCTTTCATTTTCCCGGTAGAGCCCATCTCCGACTTATTGGAATAGGTCCAAAACTCCAGGGGGACGAACGTATCAACGCGAATCGAGTATAGCACCTGTTGGCTAAAATGAGTGTAAAAGTCAGGGTTTTTATTTTTAATCAGAATAGGATTTTTGTGGGATCACATGGCCTTATTGAAGTGAAATTTCCCAAAACTGATGCACTGTGGGATTGACTCAATACACCCTCTCGTCAGCACAAAAGAGCAGTACATTGTCTAAAAATTTCATCTTTCCCTTAAGAGGCTGAAATCTTTTTTTCGACAGTATGGCAGGTAAAGCTAATAACTAAATCATTGTGTATACTCCCTGTGATGTGTATGTATGCGTGTACTGGTGATAAATAGATTCCCAAAGATATTAACAATAATTGTTTCTGAATCTTATGCACTGACTGTTGAACATAATAAATAACTGACGCATAAGCATAATGTAATCCACCAGTTTTATCACTTTATGTAATTTCATTTTTTGCTCCCCACATTGTGGGCCGAAGGTATCTTGCTGAATGCATCTTTTAATATCTGTGTTTTTGCTCAACTTAAAGGGATTTATATTTGGTACTAGCGGGAGGCCCGCGCTGCGCGCGGCTCCCGCATTGAGTGAACCGGAGCGATCACTGAAACTGAAGCGATCACTGAAGAAGTGACCACTATGGCATGGCCGGCGACTGCACCAAACCCGTAACCCTAAACTTTAGGACTCCCCGAGTCGCAATTTTGTATTTTTAAAACACTTTTATACCTCAAATTCCAGTAACCTATCATATCCTATAGTCATAATAGTTACCGAGTTCTCAGGAAACGTCAACTGAATATTTTAATCCCGTATAACTTCCGTATATTTTATTTTTTTCTCGTATTTTTTATACATATACACTTCAATATTTAATCCTGTAATAAGTTTCCGTGTACTTTTTTTTTAATCAAAAGTAGGCCTACTCCTGGGGTAAGCTGTAGTTCCCGTTTCCACAGATTTTTCTCAAGAAAACTCCCAAACTGCCATAATAAAGTTCTCGCCATTAGATGCCCCCCTCCCCCCCCCCCCCACCCGTCACAACATCCCGTAGTCGTATTTTTTATTCTCGTAGTTGGCAGCATCTCCTGTAGCTTAGGCCTATATAGTGTCCCAAGCCCCAGATTACCGGAAGGTGGTCAACATTTGATATCAGAAGATCAGCTATTTTTTCTCTTTACCCTGTGAAAATCTTATAGCCAACAGGATGTGTGGTTTGGAAGTTATGGCGAAAATGTGACCTCCATTTGGGGTCGACCAATATTTATTTTCACAGGACCTATGGGGCTTACAAATCACGTTTTTTAGCTCTCGCATCAAACGGATTGAAATATCGGCGCGAAAACTTTATAACAGAGGGGGTTTTTGGAGTGTAGACCATCTATCAAGATGACAACTTCATATCCTTTAAATCGGGCCTCCACCTTTAAAAGTAAACGCGTAGTCTTTCATACATGCCAGAACTTGACTACCCACCGATCATCTTTCAATTGGTGTGAAGACTAAACTGGCTTGTACTCAAAACGATCGCGTAAAAAAAACATGGCGGCGCTTCTAAATCGTCTACTGCTCGAAAGTTAGCAATGGAAAATGGTGTTTTCCTTTTCTTCGCAAGGAATACTCAATGACCATGAAAACCATCTGGTACGGTCATTTTAGGGATATGTCATTATATATTTGTCGATAGATTCATACCATAAATCCCTTTAACTCAACGAACAAGTTCATGCACTCCAGTGGGAATACGCGCTTTATTCCGTCTTGTAACACCTATTTTGTACACTGATGAAGCGTGTATAGTGCACAGAGCCTGTTTCGTTGCGCAAATATAGGCCTATGTACTTATGTGGCTGACTGTTATCTTACTGACCCGGCGAAATTTAAACTTGATGGGGTGGTTAATGGTAGCTTCGAAAGTTTTGCGAACAAAACAGGTGAACATTTATGACGACTTTAAAAAAGCTAAATTTTGCATGTGAACAAAGAATATTATATGAGTTCTCATGTGAAAAACACAAGAACCCGTTAAATTTAACTTGGGTGAAAGACGCGTGATGACTTCTGGTTTTTGCATAATTTTTGCGTCCCGCGTCAGAGATATGACTCTGGCATGCCTATTAATGATGCCAATTATTAGTTGCATGTGTGTACATAATACTTGTGTGAGGCGACCTAAATTCTCAGTTTTGCTCTTTTGCCCGCTACTGCAATTTTGTTTATATAGTACAGAGAGTATAGTGTTTCCAAGAGCACAAGATACTGGATATCGCCCCATTGTCCTTCAAAAATACATTTAATTCAAACTTATCACAAATTTTTAAATCACCCAACTAACTTGATTTTGTTTCATATTGATGGCAATACTATGTACTTGCGTGAACAATAAAGAATTTAAATCGAATAAATCCAAATTTTAAAAAACTCAGAAGGACATATTGCGGACTTATTCACCAAACTTCTAGACCCTCTCAGGGTCGGTGGTATAACTATGCCTAATAGTAGACTACAATCTCTCTGATTCGACGGTGGATTTTTGAATTTTGGGTCATCCTGGACAAGTTTGTTCGTATGAGGCTTATATTGGTGGCCATGGGGTCAAGCAAGGTATCAGCTCAGTATTAAAGGCCCGATGGTCCAAGGTCTCTATGGCCAGTGATCTCAGTTTAATTTTGGGATATGTTTTTGTATATACATTGGGATGCATCGTGTTGGTGAGTGCGGCTACTTTTCTAAATGTGCAATTTCCAAATAAATAGGTTTGATTTTATGTCAATTGAATTGGACCTACGTGCCCTGAATCCGAGACAGAGCCGATACGTGGGACAGTCTACAAAATGCAAGTTTCACTAATGTTTGTTGGCTTGAAACAAAAATTAAAATAGCAAATTGTGAAAGTTTGATGGTAACAATTTATTTGGAAACTTGTCTTTTTCAGAATCGTGTTCATGTGTTAAGAAATGTCATTTCAATGTGGGACGTGCAAATTCGCAGCGTACAATCCGCAATGATTAACGTTTGCAAATGTGAAAACATTGGGATTTTAACCGAACGATATCAACTTGACTTTTTTTTTTAATGATTTCTTTGTTGCCATTTTTCCATCACATATTATTCCCCCTCTAACTCAAGAAGTATACACAATTTCTTCGGGTTCTGTAAGGACGGTGGTTTGTGATTTTGTCAATGCAAACCGAGGAATTAAAATTTTCAAGGTTTTTTATACTCCTCCAAGAGTAGGTCGAATACAATTGTTTCACTAATTCAAAAACCCTACCCTAGTTTTAAAATCCAAAAACCCGAATAATTTAGTTCTGGGGGCAGATTCAGGAATAATCGTACAAATCGAGGCGTAATTTCATTCTAACAATTTTTTTTCAATGGGTATATTAAAGAGACATGAGGGATTTCCCAGAAAGAAGCGCCCCATTTGGTTTTCGACCGGTTTTTTGCATATTTGGAATGTGCTTTCCATTATTAGATCACACCCTGAAGTGAATAAGCCGAACGCCGTCTTTATGTAATAATAGGATGATTTAGTACTTTCTGTCGTGCACGACAGAAAGTCAAAGCACGGTGTTCTATGTGGACAATTACGATAGTCAGGCAAGTTCAAAACAAGGTTTGCTGTTTTCTTTTGTACTTGTTTGTCCAATAAACCTTCGAAACGTTCTTGTAGGTGATCTACAATCGATCCTGTGCAATTTGAGAGAAATTCGTATCCTAAAACTCTCCTCCTGTCACTTTAAGTACTATTGCCGAATTTTCATTTATTGTAGTCTTAACCGTCAAGGATCAAGGACCTTTAGGTTTTTTCGGTAATTTAAATCAAATCAAACCAGGGGCAGATTCTGAAATGATATCTGAGGTGCTGAATTATTGCTCACAACACAAAGTCTAAATTGTTTTCAGACATTACAAAATAGCTCGATGAGATGTGTATTTTGTCTATATTGTTTTGGGTTTGTTGTAAAGTTTTGATGTTTTTTTTTTAATATAAGTGTCCTGATGTACGTAAACTAGACATGTCTTGACTAGGCATGTAAACTAGACACGTCTTGCATGGAAGCACAACTTTGCGCGGTTTCAATGTCTTAGATTTGCTTGACACTAAGGTCCGTATGCACAAAAGAGTTAGACAAGGTCTAACTTTATACCCGGTCTAAGTTTAATTTTGTCCCAACAGAAAAGACATTTTCCTTAACACTGACACAAGGTATTTTGTAATTATTTAAAAATTTGCATTCAAATCTTTTAAATTTGCTAGTTACTTTACGAAGAAAGTGTGAATAACTATCAATTTGAGGCAAAACTAATTTTGACTTAAACCAGGTCTAACTTTAAACCTGGTCTAACTTTTTGTGCATACGGACTTAAGTCTCGTTTCTTTTAATGTTTAAGATATTTCTAAATTCAAGACACAATGATCAAGGCTCAAGATTTTTCAAGAAATTATGTTTCTATTCTAAGTGTGACCCACCTATATTTGGCGTAGAACTGCAAAAGTTTAAATGTGTACTTTTCCCCCCTTTATTCATTACTTGCTTCTTTAAACTGGTCATTTTATCCAAAATTTTAATTATAGATGTCATGATACGGTATCAAAATTCGAATGCCCCATTGTTTATTAAATATTAAAATTGCGATATTGATGTTACGTCATGGCGTCGTCATCGTCAAATTAACGGCAACACGAGCATTAAAATAAATCAACTTTATCTATCCGATGACGATGTGTACTATATAATAATGTTGAGCAGTCATCAAAATCAAGGTTAATCGCTATTTTACGGTTAACGAATCAATCAAATAATGATAACGATAGCATAAGATTATCAGGTAGACTGAGCTGAAACAACTTAATCAAATGAAAAGTTTATTAACTTTCAATATATTACAAGTCAGTTACTCGCTATTGACACAAATATCATATGTCGCACACCTTCTGTTTCTACGCTACAAAGTTGTCTAGCCCCCTCTGTTGTTGCAAGCTATATTCATACTGTCTGTCACAACTGATGGCGTTTGAAATGTTCGAACACAACGGATTTTTTTAATATCAAAAACTTGGTGTAGTTATGTCCGGGTCCAATTTATTTAACAGTTGTCAAAGGCCAAGTGTTAACATTTGAAACCAGCAGGTGTTAAAAGTGCTATTTAAATTTTAAAACTAGGCATTCGCTTTTAGATACTGTGCGCAATGTTACTCTACAGTACACTGTTTAAAGAGACACTGGCACATTTGAAAAAAAGTTGCGCCCTCAAGATTGTTCAAAATCGATATTTGCAGGGTTGTAAGGCTTTGTATATACAAAAGCGCTCACCCGAAATGATTAACACCCAAATCAGCTTCCTTATGGGTAAAACAGAACGATTTTATAATAACGTCGCGGCGACGCTAAATGCATCAGACGCGCAAATGGCGTGTAACACAAGAAAACACGACGCCGGATATGCATGGTTTCCCACGCTATGCACACTGTGTGATCGGGGTATAACCTTGTGGTTATTCATTTTTTAATATCAGTGAGTACGAGTCAAATATTCATGAATATTACACATTTGTTGAATAAAGTTATGGAAAAATTAAACGTGGCCTACAAATTACCTGGGGTCTTTATCCTCATATCAATGTCCTATATGTTTTTGGCGGTATGTTATTTTTATGTGTAAAATATATCTTCTGTTCTTCCAATGGCCTAGACATCATTGAGAGCAAATTGAAGAAAATTTCATATTTTGTGAAAATGTGCCAGTATTTTGTTTTCACTCTTTCACCTTTTTTGGGACTAGCAAATACTATAAAAACATAAGAACACTTAAAATGTATTGCAAAAGTTAAAACTCACATTGGAACCCACTACATTTGTGTTATAAATGGCATCATGTGTTTAAATTCGGCACACGTTTTAACTATAGCAAATATATTCTCCATAAATAAATAATAAATAAATAATAAATGCAAGCATTTATATAGCGCTTATACAATTAAGTTCTCAAAGCGCTACATTTACTAAATTAGAGTCATATTCATAACAAGTGTCATTAAGGAAGCAAACGTGTCAAGATATGGCAACAACTGGCAAAGGTGTGAACCAAACCATTAGGCCCCTAGTACTGTACGGTGAAATTAGTCTTGACAAACTTTGGGAGGACACGTCTTGCACAGAGACATGAGGTCAGCAACGGAAATCTAAAAGAATCATGTGTCTCGCCTGAAGACATGACCTAATACTCAATTAAGACATGTGTTCAACAAGTCGTGCCTAACTAGAGACACAAAATTCAAGACGGGTCTAAAAGTGGTTTCAATTGATACGTCTTAACATTTTACAGTCATGGCTTGCAGGGAAGACATGTCTTGTGTGAGATGTATTACCATAGAGATGCGACTTTGTCTTAGAAGTTCGTTCAATACTCTCAACGGGAGATGTCTACAGCCTGTGTCTTACTCAGTCAAGACACTTGATATATATTTCTGGGTTTCCATTGAGGAAGACACCGTTGCTAATAGTTGCATTTTTGCATGGCAGTGTAGTGGTTATATGCATTTTTCAAGAAATCTGAAATCAGGATCAGAGTATTCAATTAAATGTTGGTGACGAGCCAAAAATACAAAACCCTTCTTTTTATTCTGCACAAGCATCAGTTGGATAAAATAATGGAAGGTACTGGGGGATTGTGCCATCGGCGATAAACTGCTCGGCAATGTGAGCGCCTTATACAAGGATCAGCCGGGGTTGCGTGAGGACAAGATGTGTACATTCCAAACGGTTTAAAGCTGAGATTAATCTCAGGTCTAAAGTGAGTCTGACATCAGAGTGAGGCAGGGTTATTGTTATCACCCCTCCTTTTCCTTGTATACATGGATCACTTGAAATCGCAAAGACCTTTTCCGTAATTGTCAGGTCCTGGCCATGATGCAGGAGTTTATGGTTTTGGCGGTTTCGGACGCGACTTGTTTCAAGGACAGCGCAATGCTTCTTTTTCGTCTCAGTTTACAAATAACCAAAGAGATCGAGGCATCACGCTGGTCTTGAGAGGTGAGTACGACGTGACCGTCCCGAAACTTGAAAGGCACCCGCATCAGGCCACGATGTGATAATTACGGTAAGGGTCTATAAATAGCAAATGCACGAAATCTATTAACTGTTATTGCTGATGAATAAAGTCTGTTCCATCTTTATCTTTTTAAAAAAATATAACACGATGGCGCGGCGCCAAGCTAGCGAAAAGAGAAATGAAGCAAATTATTGCAAAACGAATACAAACTTGCAAACGCGCGCAAAGCCTATTTGCCTATTGATGTGGAATTGGCTATGCATGGTCCCATGACCCATACACGACCTCGTTCAGTGCCCATTATTTACCGTACTCATACAAAAAGTTCAGAAACAATCCGTAAAGTTGAGTTGACTCTACAACTCCAACGTTTTGAAATGATAAAACAATGTTTGATAATATATTTTTTTTAGAATTATCTGTCACGCGTTTTTTAATTAAGTGTTATTCAATATCCACAAGTTAGCTGTTCTAAAGGAGCAGAAAATAGTGCACAACACAGTGATACAAGGACTTGACCTTAGCCACGGCCAGTGTGGTGTGTGTGTGTGTGAAAAAAAAAGTGCACACCCGAAATCAAGGACATGAGTTTGAAGAGAAACAACTCAAACTTTTGAACCAAAAAGGTCAAGGGATGACATTCGATTTTACATAACGAGAAAGAGTTGAAAGTAGAGAATATTAATCAAGTTGAGGAACTGCAAAAGCGTTTAATATTACCAAATTAACAGGTGTAACGATGTTTTATTGCAAAGACCTCGAAAATTGAACCTGAACTGCAGTGAACTCTATTGAAATTGGGAGAACTTGCTAAATTTACTTAATTTTAAAGCATAATAGCACATTTTTTGAAGAGCGCCCCTAATTTTTCAAAAATTTTGAGATTTTTTACACGGTTTGCATTGGTAAACTGGCTAGTAAACTATACCAGCTTATACCTTGAATGGATAAGCTCGAAAAGGTCACAAACGAAGGAATTTGTAATTATAATATTAATATCGGAGATCTCCGATAATAATTCAACGGCCTGCTGGAACCGGCCTGCCAATATGAAAGACAAAGGGAAATAGCATCAGTACGTAACTACGCTCATCCATTTGTTGTTTTATTGGTTCAGGCAAGTCAAGTTTATAGAGGTCATAGGATTTCTTGACGGTGGCACTATTTGATTATGGACGGACATAAACTTAGCATTTCCACCTCTAGGCCTCTGCCGTTAAGTACAAATCTGGATCCCAATTCTAATTACAAAATAGTTGTTATGATACGCATTTTTTTAGCATTCTAGTGAGCAGGTATAGTCTTCCTAGACAATACCAACTAACTTTGCCAAAAAATATCCAAATTTTTAAAAATTGGGGGCGCTCTTCAAAAAAAGGTCATTTTTTCTTGTACTCAGTTAATATTTAAATATGTCTGTGGAAAAATTGAAACATTGGACTCCGTTTTACCGAGCGATGGATGCCAACCACGATAGAGCGGGAGCAAGGACTTGGGTCAAACATCATCGTTCATGTCCCACTACATCTCAGCTTTGACACCTTTGGTAGTTAGTATGGACCATCTACATCAATGCAATAGGGTCCTTATTTAGGGAGTTCGTTCATGCCCGACTACATCTAAGGTTTGACACCTTTAGTAGTTAGTATGGACCCTCTACATCAATGCAAGATAGTTAGTGGTGTCAAATTGTGGTGTCACTTTTTCAATAGGGGTCAAACTTTTAAATTACTCCAAGTTATAGTTAATTACTCCATAGTTATCATGCTATGTGGCAAAATAGGTCATGGGGAAACATAATCCAATTGGCATTGACCTTCTTTGACCTTTATCTCGGTAAGTAAACATTTAACATAATCAAAAACTATACTTTCTCAACACTAATGGTGAAGTATGGCGATCTTCTGTTGATAACTCTTGTTGACCGTTGCCTAGTAACAAGGTTGCCAGATGATTTCTGAAGAAGATCGTCAAACATGTTACTAAGATTATATTGCCCCTCATCCCTGTTCATGGTGTTTTCCTTCTTTCTAATGGCTATAGCCTCCTTAATCCAACGTCTATACCGATCACTCTCTCTGCCGATGATTGAAGTGTTGTCCCAGTCAATGATGTGATTTTGGTCAACTGCGTGATCTGTGATCGCCGATTTGTGAATCACTGATTGGGAATGTTTCCTAGCTGATCTAGTTTGGATTCCGACGAGTATTTCGTGACGTCCGATTGATGTTCTTCATACGTTTTTTTTGAGCTTTCCTGCCAGTTTCAGTCACCAATATACAGTGGCGTAACCAGACCTTTACAATGGGGGGCTGAGGGGTGCCAAGACTTTTTTTGAGGGGGCAATTTGGGTCCTTCCCCTGACAAACGTACAAAAGTCATGGTCATTTGGGGGGGGTTCCGGAAGGGGGGCAAAGGGGTTTGGTTTGGGGGGCTCCTCTCGCCCTCCCCTGGCCCCCCCGCTGTTCAGCACTGCCAATATATAAGAGAGCACTAGAAATAAGGAAAACACCATGCAAACAAGGGAGTGGACGTGGGCAAATATAATCTTAGTCACTGTTTGACGATCTCCTTCATAAATCATCTGGCAACCTTGTTTACTAGCAACGGTCACTCAGAGTTTTTTATCAACAGAAGATCGTCACTCACCATTAGTGTTTAGAAAGTCACCGCTAGTTGACGAAACGTTCCACATTATGTTATTTTTGTGGACTAGTTAAGATGAACCTTACAATAGACTTGATTCTACACGTCCTTATGACTATTCAAGAAACCATCAAGTACGTTCAATGTTGACCCTGTACAAATGAGTTTTAACCTTTTTTGCACGTTTAGCCATTTTTTACCCATACCGAAAACCAATGGTCATAGATGGTACAAACTATACATTTTTTTGGAATCCTTGTGACGAGACTGACAATATGACATGCATTCAACACATGTTGGATAAATTTAAAAGTTTGACCCCTGCGCAAACTTAAATTGGCCCCTAGTTTGAAAGGTGACAACACCACAATGACACCACTAAACTACCTTGCATTGATGTAGAAGGGTCCTACTACTACTAAAGGTTGTCAACCTTAGATGTAGTCGGGCATTAACGAACTCCTTAATAAGGACCCTATGATATTTCGCTCCTGCTCTACGAGGGAACGGTCCTTTTCAGAAATAGTTAATGCATGGGTTTCTCCGTGTTGAGGGTACGTGTGGTCCCAGTGATTGAGCGCTCGTCCCGCAATCCAAAGGTCGTGTGTTCGAGTCCCATGCGGCCAACGTGTTGTGGCCCTGAATAAAGGCAACTTTCCTTAATTTCCCCTCTCCACCCAGGTGTCAAATGGGTACCAGCATTATTGATGCTGGGAAGTCACAGACTCGCTGTGCGGGAGGAGTGACGACCCCCCGCACAAAACATAATAGGAGGAGGGCCTGGCCCAAACGCCGAAGGAAGAGAGATATGGGCACTCCGCTCACGAGCTTGCTCGGCACGCGACTTACTTTAACTTTTTTTACTTCTCCGTGTTAAATGCATGGCAGTGAGTGAAGCACAGCAGGTACGCGTCACTATACAATACGCAAAGCGAACGTCAAATGCAGAATTTTTCTTCCCCCCCCCCCCCCCCCGAATATCTAGGAGAGGAGGCCGCGTGTCTGGTTTGACTGAATTTGCCACAAATTCGAATTTTGGAGCCGTTCCACAACAAATAACCAAATTGGCTTCCGGTTTGCAGTCTAATTGCCTGAACCATAATTTGGTTCATATTTTCTTGTTTTGTTGCCTGGTAGGTAGGTACCGCCATCGTCTGCGATATGTTGTCAAACAGACTCGCGCCCTCATTCACTTAAAATCAGCTTGGAAATCTTTGTTAATAATTTTAGCACTGGTGCTTACTTATCCCAAAAGTATGGTCAGGGTATTATTACCCAAAGGTCATTATGTCACTGACCCATACGAGCAGGACATTTCCTTCAGGGTTTTTGGGCTCCTATGTAATAATTGACCAACAAAAATGGTTTGGGGGGGGTGGTCAAATAATTAAACATAGACAAATCGTTTTGCCCCATTCGCCCGAAGGCATGTCTGGCGCCACCACGTACTCCATTTTGTCCTACACTTTGCTTGTTTCAAGGTGGGTTTTTATTCTACGCATGGGTTGTATTACCCTCAACTTATTGTGCTAAGAGGAAGGGTAGCCACGATAGAATCGCACAACAATATCAAATATCTGTCATAAGACAATACTTGTTGTTATAAGCCCTTAAGAGTGCGAGGCAAGTCAGTACGTACAACAAATACGAAGAAAGGTGACTGACCATAAAATATTCCCTGTTTATTATTTTGTTGTTATTCAATTAAGGAGTCAACCCACGGCCTTAAGAAATTTACACAACACCTTATCAGCTAATTGACTACGACATGTTTGATTCTAGTCACCTTTGTTTTGAACTGAATGGTACTATAAATACAGGAACCCTTAATTTATGAGGTTCTATACTCTAGTATTATTCTCAGAGGGTTTTAGGAAAAACAAACAAATTTAACGCATAGATAGAATATTTGATTTACACTTTGTGTAGTTTTACAAATTCTTGTAAACATAATAATGTATATATTTTACACGGTTAATACTCTTAAGGTGTTAACATTTCTCCATTTTGTAAAAATATTTTGAAAATTTGTGAATGCCAGTACATCTTAAAGTATATCTCACTTTTAAATAAAGACATTAAGGAGACGTTTTAGGGAGAGTATACTTTACGAAATTCCCTGGAGATCATATATAACGCTTCTGTCCGGAAATCTATCGCAGTCAGTGGGCAAATAGTGCAGTAGAAGTTAAATACGAAATGGGGACATATAGCGAATCAAGTATTTTAACCAGGAGATGCACATAATATGACATGAGTTAAAACTGGCTCCAAAGGACACTGAAGTAGTAGTGTCTTTCGTAGATTTCTATTCTGTTTTAGAATGTCCTGTTTGACTTCCTCCACTTAGGCACAAGACTTACTAGAGGATATGTGAAACCAAAATGCCAAAGTAAAGTTAGAGGGTATAATTACATTTTACCTTCTCCCCGAGGGGCCACTTGTATTCAAAGGTGGATATGATGCGTGAACAAGAAAACGCGTATAAAAAGGGTCCCTTTTCCAACGGGCGATGTACGCGCGTACATTGATTAGGGTGTCAAAACAGCACAATATGGAAAAAAGGTATGTTTTTTCTTAACCCTGAAATTTTGATGTGCGTGTTTTAGGGTATGTAATACTCAAATTAAGCAGAGATCAAAATCATCAAAAATATTGTAAATCGGAAGTAAAGCAAAGCAAGATAATAAAGGGTATATTAACGACACAATGCATTGCTTACTTGTTAGGGTATAGCAAAACTGAATTGCTTAATGTTTAAGGTTTAGCAAAAAACAGACAAAAATACTTGTTGGGGTAGGGTTTAGTCTGGAAAATACTTGTTTAGGGTGCATTATGTAAGTCCATGTTCACGCATCATATCCACGTTTGAAAACAAGTGGCCTGGGCCCTTCTCACTTATTCTGTATCTTGCCGAATAAAGCACGTGGTATAGAGTAGATGCGAATTAGGTATATGAGTTAGAATATTATGCGCAAAGGAAATTTTTGTTGTGTACTACGTGTGGATGAAATTATTCAATTTATCCAGGAATTTAATTTATATACAATTCCAAAAATGCAATGAACGGCGACATATGTACAAGTAAAGCCCTAGCTATAAAGCTTTGATATGGTGATCATATTCTCATAGCATTTATAATGAGCATAATAACGTATTTTCTATTTGGCATAAGTTATGCAAATTAATAGTTCATCAAATATGCAATAAATGTCAAGGCGACCATGAGTGCATAGAAACCATACCTTCTACTATAACCCTTATGAATAATTGCTACGAGGCCTCTCAGCTGAAATATTGACTTGACTTCGAATTTCGACGTCAATCCAACGTTGTCTTTTTCAAGAGTGAGCTTATCATAGTGTCTACACCGCAGAAAGAAGTTTGACCTTTATAAAACGTATATTATAAACCTACTTGTATAATAAAATAAAATTTCATGTCTGTTTTTTTTTGTAATTATGCAAAATATTTTCACTAAATATGCAGTAAATGTCACCAATGATATATGTACATGGAAGCCTTGCCTATAAACTTTTACATGGTTCCATCCTCGTAGCAATAACCCCCCTAAAATGCGTCTTTTATTTGGCATAAATTATGCCAAAATTGGCTATTTAATTAACCGATACTGCTTTAACATTAACCAGGTCGAAAATCTTGTCCTAAAATGCGATGAACAGCGACATATGTACAGGGAAGTCATAATTCTTAACTTTCATATCCTCAGAGCATATACAAAAACATAATAATGTTTTCCTATTTTGCCTAAATATGCAAATTAATTCATCAAATATTCAATAAATAACGACGACATGGTGCATGGAAGCATTAGTTAAAAGCATGGATATGACGCGGTACCCATACATCCTCACCTTAATTAAAAATCCTCTTATCTATTTTCCATAAATTATGCAAATTACTCATAAAATATGCAATACCTCAACTATATAAGCTTCCATAAGGGCTAACTCGAAGCATCTACAATAAGCCAAAAAGGGATCGTCTATTTATTGCCATATGCAAATCAGCTCCTTAATTAATTGCCCTAAAAACCTAATCAGATGAAGAGCCTTTTGTCCTTCTACCCTCCTAGTTTCGTCACTAAATCCAGCTAGTAGATTTCAAAACTTTAAAGTCACACATACGCATAGAGAATGGTGATTTTATGGTTTCTTCTTGAACTTGATTTAAGCGAGACAAAAATGGCCTCAGAAAGCGTGTCTTTATTTGTTATATTATCTATTATTGATGTTATGTCTTATAATTCACAGTTACATCCAAGATACAATTTTACAGTATCAAGTATTTCTTTCTTTTTTTTTTTTTTTTTTTTTGCTTTGTTTCCCCTCAGATTTCACTTATTTAGAAAAGTACTTTTTGACTTCTGAAGGCTTTCCTTGACTTGTGCACATATTTTCAAAGAAACATGTCTGTATGGGTATTTATTATGCGTGTGTGTGTGTGGGGGGGGGGGGGTTGGTGTAAGGTGTGTGCTGTGTCTTTGTCTGTCTGTCCTGTCCGGTCTCTCTCTCTCTCTCTCTCTCCCCGCGCGTGTGTTTAAGTTCGGTTAACCTTTTTTCCAAATTGCTCGTGCATTGCCACCAAACTCAAGTCATATAGGTGCACCATAAGACTTGCATGTCATGCCATGGTTAAAGGTCACATACCAAGGTCAAAGGTCATTAGAAATCACCTTGTACAGAGAGTAAAGGAAATGTGAATCGCAAATGCAGGCGCCACTAGTGGTTCGGGAACCGCCTTGTTTTGTAAAATAATACGAACTTTTCAACCTGCTATCAAAGTAGCAGCATAAACCATTTACCGTAACACAATTGATAAATTACTCTAATCTTCATTGATGTTGAACCTACTAATTTTCATTGATGTTGAACCTACTAATTACCTTAGTTCGACGCATAACAGCTCCCGTTTCTTCCCTGTTTTATCCTCTATTTGATTTGAACTACAAGGTCACGCCAAAACACGCCGCAGAAAACTGCTGTTAATTTCACTGAAATCGTAAGCCCTTTTTGTATAAGCATAAAAAGGACGAAAGTGTTCAAACGCAGAAACAAACCAGTTCTTATACAACACTTACTTTTTCGGATTAGCCATTTCTGAACATTGATATATCATTATTTAATCCGTTTTCATTGAAATGCTGAAGAAGCCTCATCCAGATAGTTTAGACCTGCAACTGTATTGTGAATATGATGTGTCAAACACCATACAGATTTGTACGTACCAGCTAACGCTTTATCTTCTGTAACAATTGATAGAATTATACGTCAGTTAAAGAACTAATCTGATTGTTAGAGGGTTTCTCCATTCATAAGACGACTGACGGACTTGTTGTAACCGAAGAACGTGGACAGTGTTTTATTAATACTATAGAGAATATTTAGAGATACATATTTCTTAACTTAATTTTGCTTCCACTTTTGAAACCTGATTAAGAGCAAGGCAATGGTGAGACTCCTTTTCTTGGAGACTTCTTGGAGGAGCTACACACGTTATCCCCACAACTGTTTCCGCTAATTCCTGAAGAGCAGTTACGGATAAAACATTTATTCGATTGTGTGGTGGTAAATGGTTAGCAGAAGCTTTTTCATTACAATCGAATTGTGCTATCTACTGAAGAAAGTACATACTGCATGTGTGGTTAATGCTAATAGTACAATCAAATTACGACAAATGATGACTGAACCCAGAACTAATTGCAACAGAATACATTTTTTAAAAAGACCCCTCCCCATTGATCCTGTAGCCCCAGTCACATTTGGATTGTAATTATGCAATCAAATATCATGCATAGCGCAACCACTATACATGTATTTTCTCTGTACCATTTAGACGAACAATTTGACACCACATTTTATAACAAACGGATAAATCTGAAATTTTGCCCCATTGTGTCCTCGAACCTATATTTTGAACTACTATACCTGCAGATTGGGCAAACTATAATTTTTAATCCTTGGAAGGTGATGAACATGCTGGTATATTTTTCAACAAGTTTTGACCTTTTCCATATTTTACCCCTATATAAACATTGCCCCCCTCTGGTGCTTTGATTTTTGTAAATTTTTGACTTGTTATTCTTAAAGATTTTCTCAATGCAACTCTTTTTTTTTAAATGTATTCTGTTGCAATTAGTTCTGGGTTCAGTCATCATTTGTCGTAATTTGATTGTACTATTAGCATTAACCACACATACAGTATGTACTTTCTTCAGATAGCACAATTCGATTGTAATGAAAAAAGCTTCTGCTAACCATTTACCACCACACAATCGAATAAATGTTTTATCCGTAACTGCTCTTCAGGAATTAGCGGAAACAGTTGTGGGGATAACTTGTGTAGCTCCTCCAAGAAGTCTCCAAGAAAAGGAGTCTCACCAGTGCCTTGCTCTTAAACAGGTTTCAGATCACTTGTGCACAAGGCTCAATTTTTTTTTTTATTTGTGTTTGAAAGGTATTTCTGACCTTACACGTCCACGAGACGTCATAACAAAAGAAAAATATTTCTTTTTAAAATACACTTTTTTAGTTTAAATCACAATTTGAAGAACTTTTAGGGCATATAGTGTGTCTGGTATAGGTATGTCTATGTGTGCATGGGCAAATGACATACGATAACATAAAAGTTTGATATATTTATTTGTCAGACTACAGCGAAAACATCGCACGTTTATACAATATCATAGTCCAGCATCTACTTTACTTCTTAGATTAACAATTCAAGGAGATTACTTTTGAAAGTAGAACAAAACCACATGGAATGTGAAAAAAAATATTCTCTATTGTTATTTGAATAAGTGTTGTCACAAGTATACCATAAATATTTGCAAATACTTATAGCGCTCATGAGATTATTTTTTATTTATTTGCAACATCTTTACCCAGGGTAGCCCGATTCAGTCGAAACCGATCTAACACGGGTGACGGGGCCCTGCAACATATACATCTAGCAAATTTAAACATCTATAAAATACTACTATAAAAACTATTAAAAGAGTTGCAAGTGAACATACCCGTTTTTTTTTTAAAGAATGTTACCAAGTAAAAGTGTCCACGAATGTATTTAACTTATCATCTTTTATACTCTCAAGAAATTTCTTGATCAATTTCCAAACTTCAGAAAATTTGACAGCGCTTTCAATTTGATCTTTAGCCAAATTCACATGCAACCTTTTTGGGGGACATCCTGTACTTTCAAGGGGCAACTTATTTGACTTTTCGGACCTTTTCAAGATTCTACAAAGCAACAAAAGTCTCACGTTAGGTCAGATCCAACACCCGTACATAATGTTTGTCCACAATGAAAGGTCGATATGAAAACATTACGCGATCAAACCATTGATATAACACACATAAAAAGATCTGTATCGGATAGCTGGAGGGGTTTATGTTTCCGCTATATGGGTTTTAATACTTGCTAATTAGCTTCGCAAAATAATGACCTAGCTGTAATTCATACTATATTCAGTCGTATAAAATAATTAATTAAACCTACCCATGTATAATGATTCCATAATGAGGACCGCTCCCTGTGCAACCATGCATATGCATATGACATGCTTATATTTGTTAGTAGGGCGCTCTATAAAAACGTTTCTTCTTTTTATTAGTGATTTTTTTTAATTAACAAAGCCCCTCTCAAGAAACCAATCAAAAATCGTTAATCTCTCCAAACGTTACTGGTTTCCTTAAACGGCCTATTTCTCCCTTTCTTTCTCTATTGAAATATGAGAAGTATGTTTTAGAACAATATATCAACAAAAGTATTTGTTAATAATTTATCTTAAACTGTTTTTAGAATAATTATGATTTTAGTATTAGGCTATGGACATCGGGTGAACATTTTAGATGATTTTTGTCTTCTTCCTTCGTACAATTTCGCTTGCACCTCGACTTAAATCGCATAACTGGATCTGATTAATTTTCTCTGAATTCCAACTTTAAGCATATCATTTTTCAAACTGTATAGCCCACTGATTTACAACCCAAATGCACGCTTTAATCTGCAGTTGCTTTGAATGCTTTTAGTCGAGGAAACACGTAGCCATATCAGAAAATTGGCACATGCCTGCCAAGCACAATAAAATGTTGCATTGAAATAGATGTTATTTCAACAATTTGTCACGTAACTCTGTTTTGTGGTATCCATAGTACAGGTGTACTGTGTGGTGTATAGAATGTAAATGTCTGTATCTTCTATTTATTTTAAATTTTCATTCCATTTGCAACCTTAAGTCAGACCCCGGTCAACCGTTTCATTTCAAAATAGTGTTGATCACGGAGCATTTGCACCCTAATTGCCACAACAGTCTACACAAAAACTCATGATTTAGACAACCCAGGCCTGACCTTAGCTTTTTCTAAACGAATCCTTACAAGCGACAAATTAGTAATTATTTACGCAAACTTAAATTATAAGCGGCTTGGTCTATTATTCGGAAGCGGAAACCCCTGACCAGTACAATGGAGAGCAATTGAGGTAGTATTGTTCAGTTTAACAGCCAAGTGCCAATACCATACCAAAATTTCACACAAATTTTGTTTCGGGTCCCCGGGGGCATTTTAAAGCAAATGCAATAGGATAATTGCACTTACAGCCAATCATACATAATAATAAATCGTTTTTCGAAACCCCGGGGCCACTATTGGCGCTTTTCTTCCCTCACGCCTCCTCCTTCCTTAGGATAAATCAGAAGAAAAGACCAAAGGCAAACACAATTTGTCATCGGTTAAGTCTAGTCTTTTCTTCAACACATGGTAGGCAAAAAATCGATTGTCAATATTTATTATTATCGGTTTATTAGTCAACAGATGCTGTGTTTTGCGGTAAACGCCGAAGTCAACACCCAAATTACGCAGACGGGGTTTGGTTGTAATCAAATTATGGTTTCGAGAGAGGGTTCGGGGAGTAATTAGTGCATGTCATCTTTGTTTTTGTATTAGTTTTCTCAAGGTATACATCGCGACTTTCCGAAACATTTGTATTTGGATCTTTTTCTATATAGAAAATGTCCTGCAGAAACGTCTCAAAATCGCATCGCATTTGTATGTATACCAGCGTGTCGCAAGGTTCAACCGATATATATCAGAGCAGAAAAAATGAGCCGTTACAGATATCATTATCTTCCATTTGTGATTAAAAAAATTGTTTATTTCTGTATGTAACATTCAGAAAAGCAAGGAAAGTACCTTGTTTTGCTTATGCTTAGAGATCATTCCAGAAAGCCAAGTACTATAAATAGCTTGGGATTTTCAAGTATTGTGCAACTGAAAAGTGTGACATCCATAAATGATGTCCTTTAGGTTGCGATCCAAATGGACAGTGTTAGGCTAGTTTACGGCATGATTCTGCTTGTAGTAGCTATTTTGGCTATTGAGAGTTTGCTGTGGTTGACCCTTTGAAGTGTCATTGACGAATCGGTTTAATCTGGATTTAAAGTGGATTAATGAATGTTCTATGTAGAACCAAGAACTATTGTGTTTTGTTGGTTTTTTTTTAATTTCTCTTGTAAGTCCACACTTTTTATTAAATTGGAACCGTTGCTTCAATTTGTGGAGCAGTTGCACAAAATTTATTGAACCAACCATGTTGGTTTAAGCCACTTAGTAATAAGTGTTTTCTGCTCTTCGAAGAAATTGTTGTTGTTGATGTTGTCGTTGTTGTTGTAATTATTGTTATTGGGGCAATCTACACGGCAGCGCAGATCCAGATCGGATCCGTTTCTCCGAGATCCAGATCACGGGAGACCGTTTATAGAACTCTACACGGCGCAGTGAGTGCGAAAGTACGGCGACCTTTCGAAGCGTAAAGTGTACGTATGCTATGCGTAACCTTGGTGATGGAGGAATACTTTACGCGTAACCTAAAAGTACGCGCTTAAAGTGCAGCGCAACTAACCAAGCGTGTACACACCATACGCGTTGCAGATCTGGATCTTGCCCGTGTAGACGCAAACTGGATACGAGATCTGGATCCGATGATCCGATCTGGATCTGCGCTGCCGTGTAGATTGCCCCATAGTTGTTGTTATTGTTGTTATTGTTTTCTCAGTTTAATGTTTAAACATTTGAACTCAATTTCCAGTAACGATAAGCGATACAATTTCGATATCGTTGTTGTTGCCGTCGGCGCCGTCGTCGTCAGAACTTTTGTTGAGCTTGTTTTACAAAATTATTTCTTAGTTCTAAACTGGCTTGCAGAACCTGAAGAGCTAGGGATCTTCGAAGATAGACATTTCCATGACAGATTCTGTATCAAAAACCCGATCAAAAATGGTTCTGAAAGAGTCAAAATTGTAAATTTTCTTCGTTTAAGAACTTTGTATGTGAGGATTACATGCAGGATGAAAACCGAGTTGAAACTTTAATGAGTGCATAAACATTTCATAAACTGTTCACAGTTATTAGTAAACTAGGCCGGTAAGGTCAAATTGATATTCTTTTAATCAACTAATAACTGACAATTCAACAAAGGTTGCATGAACTGTCATGTTCACTAACACAAAAGTATGTTGTTCGGTGAACGATGGCTTTTCGCTATTTTGGGTTTGTACATCAATGGCTCCGTGTAATTTCAGGTACCAAAATCAACAACACCGCGTATACGTGCCAACATTAACAACTTCATCGCTATAAAAAGCTATGTAAAAACATAGGAATGTTATTTTACTTCGCTCATCACGCATGGTGTCCTGCATGTTTTCACCTTCTATTGAAATCAGAAAAACGGTTAAGAACATCATTACTTAGTCATAAATGGTATCCCATGGTTACGACAAATAGCTAACTCGGAAAATACAACATTTGAATTTTGAATGACAGAGGGGCTTAGGGGTGAAAACATGGATGTCATTCTGATGAGCAAACGTCATGATTTTGGAAATCCTCGAATATAACTCAAATATAGGCCAATTACACTGCAAAAACAGTGTTTAGAAACGTGTTGCAAATTAGTGTTTAGAGATTGACATGTTTAATTCCTAAACACTTGGCATCAAATGTATAAACACCTTATGTCAAATCCTAAACATGTTAGATTTTAAACATGTTTAGATGTAAGGTGTTTAGATATTAAACAGACATTTCAATGTTTCGAAACGTGGTGCAAATAGTGTTTAGAAAAGTGTTTAATATCTAAGCACTGTTTTTGCAGTGTAGTTGAAACACAGGTAAAACAACAGTGCAAAAAAAGAGTCCTTCCTTGTACACACACACATGGCCAAAAGTATTGCAACATGCAGTAAAAATCGTAATCATGAATTATTGATTTGAAATGGTACCATGGATTCCTGACTACGCGTGATGTATACTGCCCGGAACAAACTATGGTTTTCCATTGAATTGGTCTTTTATAACCAGTCATGTTTTATAGTTTTTTCGTTATAAGTTTTGAGTACGAAAAATAAACCGTGACCTTGTTGTAGACAAGGTTATTTGGGTCTACAGTGCTGAAGCAAGTGCTGGAGAACACAATAGACAGATGGGTGGTAGGACACTCAGTCACACGGACACTGTATTATATGACACCGGGGCACTCCCATGCATGTTGAAGGCGACGCGTATTTTCAGCATCGTTGTCACTCAAAGACCCCTCTTTTTTATATTGAACATTTTCATCCAAAGACCCCTACTTTTTAGAAAACTTTACAAAATTTCAACCAAACACTGTAAAAATGGTGTCTTGGCAAAAGACACTTCACGTGTCATCAGTTTTGAGACATGTATCTATTTAGACACAAAGAAATGTCTAAATGCAAGACTGTTCAAAAGCAACGTCTCTTAACAAGACACTAAATTACAAGTCACATCTTTATGCAAGACACTTCGGTTTGTAAGACGTGTCTTTTGACATCATTCTGGAGACATGTCTAGCTGGAAGACGTGTCTTTGTGTCTTAGATTATGTCTTTATTGGTTCTATTTTATTTTATTTCTATTTTGAAGACATGTGTATTGCTAAGACATGTCTTACATATGACGCCAAGACACGATTTTTACAGTGAAGACCCCATTTTTGTGGAAAATATAGCAAATTTGTCGCCCAAATAACCCCTATTTATGAGCAATTTGGCTGCCGTCTCTCACCCTATTTTTTGCATGTCCAAGAGCTCTATTACCGAATGCCCTTGGTTTTGAAAGAGCCAGCCTTACACCCGTATATATATGTGAATGCCCCAAACCAGGGTGTTGGTCGAGTGTTGGTGCCGCTATCGATAATTATAACTTTTAAGTCAGTGAGTGATAACTTGATTCGTACCATCAGATATCGCAACGAAAATTCACACGGTTACACGTTATTAGAATAAAAATATTACTGTTTTTCACCTGGCGTTTAATTAAAACGCCATTCCAATATATCACCGTGGTTTTCATGTTAAAAAAGCGGAAAATCACTTGAAATTGCTTTACGCTTTTGCCCCACGGTCTCTCGCAGCAAGCGACAATAAAAGCATGACTTTGTCAAATTGCTAACAAGCATGATTTTAAACAGGGGAGCTTGTTTTCAACATTGGAAGGCGGAGGGGACATGTGGGCCACACTGCAGGGGCTATATGCTATAGAGTGTGTCCCGAAAAAAGTTTCAGTCGATTCAGCGAGAAAGTATGGGGCATTCAGGTTTTGCTTATAGATTTGCTTTGAAGATTAATTAAGCAAAATAGACGTTTTCTCGAGGCCATTAATTGGCTAAAACCTCGTCACTATGAACTGACGATGAGATTTCACACAAAAACTATCATGAATTACTTTGCCATTCTGATGCGTATATGAAACATATGGCTTTTCAATCACGTCATTATTGGTCAAGTGCCTGGTATTAAAGTGTCGTCAGTAACAGACCATCTTGTCATTTAAAGGTCTTAGGAAATGCAAATGAATTGATGTGGTTTGTGTCAAGTCTACAAGGAGGGACAAGAAAGCATTCAATATTTGGGTTGGTAATAGAAAATTCCAGGTGACTGGTGTGAATCTATTCATGACACTGACTGAAAATCAATAGTTTCACTAATGATGTCACTGGTAGTGTCTGGCCCTGTTTATTGGAATGGAATGTCCCGAAAAGATTTGGAGTAGGTTTATCATCTCCTTTCCTGGGACCTTTAAGACGAGTGAGTCGCCCGAACCTAATTTAGGTTTTACCAGGACTGACCATTAACATGTCAGGAAACTTTTTTTAATGAAATACGTATAGCCATATGGCCTTGCATAAGAGTCCGCACAAAATGTTTTGATGGTTTCTGGGGAGGGAAAATTTGACCTGCTGATTGCAAATCTTGATGACGCAACTTTGTTCATTCTTGAGCATTGTGGGAAACAGGATGCGGTGTGGTTTCGTGCTGTGTGTCGGTGCTTCCCGGCTTCACAAGTGATACTTTTTGTTGGTTATTTGACGTCTTTTTTCTTCATTCTCATCGGCTTCATGGAAAATCAAGTTCCTTTTTACTACAGAACTCTTGGACCGTTTTTTTTGTAGAAGATTGGCAATTTTTTATCATCACTTTTGCTACGTTTTCTTTCAACTCCACGGACGGACCTCAGGGGACTGCCATTTTGTATAGAACACAACTGGTGAATTCGACAGGCTTGAATAAATCCATGCAGGGAAAGATCGTTAGGAGTCACGCAAGTAGACTTGTCTCCTTTTTCAACTTTTCAACTAAATTTATCCATCATTGGATGCTGACATTTAAGGTAGCATCTAGTAACGTGATATTGCTTGTCATTATTTGTGCTCCGTATGATATGATGACTTGTTAATTCCAGATATTTACAAGCCGAAAGTGAACTGGCGCCATTTTGAAAAATGACAACGCCCACAGATGGAGTGTAAGCTGAGTTAAAACCAAAGGCAAATCAGTATTATTCTTGAATCAAATCACAATTATAAATACAAAATAACAAAGTACTTGTGCTTACATATAAGATATCCTTAAAAATATTAAAAATATTTTTGCAAGTGTGCCTGCATATCCATATTGTTGAACATTGTGTGGAACTCACACAGGTTGTAGTAGAGCTTGTACATTCATGATTCAAAATTCTCTTTTGTGTCCAATATACACAAGCAAAACATAAGATCCGACCTTCAGGATGGTCTTTACAGCAAAATATTATTATTTTTTGCTGCCCATTACTTACATTTTCCTGTCATACTTAAGTGTTTATAATTGAGCACGATGGGGGTATAATTGGCATTGACTTGGGGAGACGCAAAGGTCATAGTGCACATAGTAGTATGCCAAATGATATCTCCATGGGAAGCTTTGTTTGGTACAGCCCCCATGACACACCCCTATTTTCAAATACGTGGGTATAAATCATGCATTACAATACTTGTAGTTCAAAAACTCATGTTGAATTATGCAGTGGTATCGCTTGTTACAAAGCCTTAATAGATACTACAATAAAGACTCATTAACATAGCAGGAGTCGTCATCATCGAGACAATGATAATTCTAGTGCTGTTCAGGAGTGGCCAGGTTGAACTAAATCCCGGCCCAAAGATCGTGAAATAGCCATGTGGTATCTGTTGTAGTGAGGTGAAGGACGAACACAAAGGTATTAGCTGTGATTGTTGTTCAACTTGATATCAACTGATTGCAGGAATGTCAGATCTCAGGTATGATACTTATTGACAATCATTCAATCTTTACCTGGTATGTATCAATGTGGATTTCCAAACATATCAACAGGCATTTTTGACAGTACGTTGCTTACTACCTCAAACTCCGTTGAGGGTTTTGTCCCGTGTAGTTCAGATGTTTCTGACTCCAACAAATTGAGAATCAATCATTCACACCAGCAACATCATCAACAGCCTATTAAAAGACCGTAAACCCAGACGGGTCACTCGCAAAAACTTAAAGCATGATATAAATTGCGATGGGCCTAACACTGGCCCAAACGCAAAATTGAGTTTCATGCTAGTGTAAACGAAACATCACATCGGAGTAATCGTGAGTGTGAATCAAAGTTAAGCCCTGAAATGCCTAATATTCCATTTTTCCTGACAATTATAATGTGAGACGCAAAGAAGGGACTCCAAACGGGGGAGTTTTTCATTGCTACCAAGAAAACTTTATACAGGTTGGGACAAACCTGAATCTGATGTAGATTGTGAAATCACGTGAGTCCACTATTGAGTTTGCTGGGGCTGGGGCAGGCAAATTACACCGTGGTAGTTATTATCGCACGCCAAAAGGTGGAGTCGAGCCCTTAGAAAAGATGCAGGATTTAGAATTATGAGACTGTTTCTTGTCACACACAGCAAAACACCTGGCTAAATATAAAATCATCCATGACGAGCAACATGGGAATGTCGCGGACCGAAAAAACTATCTTGCGAACTCAACTATTCAAGCAATGCATGACTGGGCTGAGGTTTTGAATAGGGGGGTCAGACGACGTCTTGCTTTTAATTTAGCAAGGCGTTTGAAAGGGGTCTAGCATTTCATCGCCTTATCTGTCAACATCAAACTTCTACGGCAGCAGAGGTTAAAAAACCCTGAGGTGGATTGAAGATTTCCTCTCAAGACGTGAGCAAAGTGTAGCAGTCAACGGCACACTCCAGTGGTCACCAGTTACATCAGGCGTACCACAAGGGGGCCTGTCTTAGGCCCAACCTTCATGGTTTATATTAATGATATAGCTGATGATGTGTGTTCGACCCTTCGTCTATTTGCAGAATGGATTTAATCTGGTATATGAAATAAAAAATACCGATGACCAGAAACAACTGCCAAATGGACCTTCATAAATCTTCAAATGGGCCCCGGACCAGTGGGAAATGTGCTCAATGAATCTAAATGTTGGTTTATACAAATTACCCGTAAAACCAAACCCACTAAAGCATACCTACACTGTGACGGACAAAACATCTCCGAAACGACAAAGCACAAGTACTTAGGAGAACCATCACACAAAAGAAAAAACCTTGATTGGAAAGATCACGTCCAGAGCATAACATATGCAGCCCGTAGTACCTTGGGTGTCCTACGGAGGAATATGTATCCTGTCCTGAAACGTGAAGGAATGTGCTTATAAGGCCTTGGTACGACCTTATAGAAGTTGGAATACTCGGCAGCAGTGTGGAGCCCCTATGATATGGGCAAGTGAACTCTCTGGAAGCAGTACAACGACAGGCAGCTCGATTTGTCACAATAATTATACAAGGACAGCCAGCGTCACTGAAATGCCTACAAGAACTCCATTAGGACTCACTCGCCACTCGCAGATTATTACATCAGTGCTACATGTTTATAAAATTCAAATTTGTTTGGATTGGTGAATATCCCTTTCCCAAGTTGTGTCGTTCCATCAAATCGTCCAGGTAGAACTCCAACAAATTACGCTACAAGGTTCATACAAGTCAGAATGAATTCCTTAAATATTCACTTGTGCGCAACTATACCAGTTTGGAATAGACTCCAACGCCTGTGGTTCAGCTCTGTAATCCACAGTTCCAGGACTTGCGCTTCCAGTTATTAGGGGACTGCAACCAACACCAACCCATCTCCACATTTAAATTGGACATTTGTTTGTACGTGCGTTATTGCACATTGTACTATTTGTTTGGGTACGAGTTTGCACGACTTCACAGCACGAGACTTCTTGGATAAGCAAGTTGCTTCTTCTTGAGGTTACGATTCAAGATTCAAGATCATGAGGATTAAAAAAGCATCTACAACCATTTGTGTTTGCATGAAAGGCCGAAAACTGTTCAAGGTCATCATAGGGGTAAATATGATCCGATTGTGGGCCTTATTTCCCTCTTAAGTATATCCCTAATGTCAAATCAATTACATAACATGTACTTTACATTACTATCTAACAGCATGAAGAATTTGAGCCTATTTTGAGACAAATCTGTGCATTATTTTTTTACCCATGGGTGACCTTGAGTCATTTTAAGCCTACTGTAAATGTCCTAGATAGCATATACCTTTTTTAATCATTAGAACCAGATAACCATGTCTATACACCTTTTAATCTCGTATGAGATGTTTACAAATTTTACCCCTGTTTATTTACCCCCTTGCATATCTCCAAATACTCAAGGATGCAAAAGTTGCATCAATCAATGAGCAGGTCATTGTTGCCTTGAAACCTTAAAACCTTAAAAACATTTATAGTGCAGACTCTTGTGCAAGGTCATATCGTCGGCTGAATGCGAGACCAACCAACGTAAGTGCATTTTGACTAATTTTACCGGAAGAACATTTTTGTGTTTATCTTGGCCTCTATAGTCCACAATTATAGCAGGTAATAAAATATGAAATTTATTTTTCGTAGAAAAACGTAATTAAATATTTATTTACAAAAGAAGAGAACGTAAGTGCAAGAACAACGTAAGTGGCACTTACGTTGGTCTTGTATTAAACATTTTAGTCCCTTTCCAATGGGGGAACGGTTGGCGTATAGCGTATCTTCCCTCGACTTTCACCAATGAGGGCTCGGCGGCTTTATGTGAATTTGGTTTCTCGATCCATACTCGTTCCCGCAGGTTTTCCCCGGGTACTCCGGTTTCCTCCTGCTTCTAAAATCGAGCTTCTTGGCATAAATCTGTTCAGGTATCATGGTTTCTCTGATGTGCTGAGCGCCTTTCATGGCTGCCGCAATGCACAGCGCCTTGAGCACGTTTACGTGAATATGTCGCGCGTTAAAAATATTCAAATTATAATAATTAATTATAAGTGTAGCACTTAAGTTGGTCTTGCACTGAAAAGTGGCAACAATGTTTAATGTAAGACCAACGTTAAGTGCCACTTAAGTTGGACTTGCACTGAAAAGGAGCAAAAAATGTTTAATGCAAGCTGGACCAACGTAAGTGCGGCACTTAAGTTGGTCTTGCACTGAAAACTGGCAAAATATTTAATGCAAGACCAACGTAAGTGCCACTTACGTTGGTCTTGCACTGAAACAAGAAAAAACAATGACGCAAAACAAACGTAAGTGGCACTTACGTTGGTCTTGCATTAAACGGAAAAGGCGCATTTCACATACGTTATATTCTTTTTCTAATTAAAACTTTTTTAATCACTTACATATCTTCACACATAGTTTAAATTATGCGCGAATACTTCCTCTTTCAAAATTCACCAAAACTCAATTTGGACAAAATGTCACTTACGTTGGTCTTGCAAGCCGACGATATGCAAAGTCTATGGTTCCACCACTGGACTAGAAGGGAAACCATCAATTAATAGCAAAATATAACCACTTGAAAAACACTAGTGTTGTGGGGCCGATCATGATGAAACTTGTCTCACAGTCCCAGAAAACTATGGTTACTTCTTCATCTCTTGTCTATTTTTCACACTAAGTCTTGAGACGGTCCGGTCCGGGATCAGGATGAGCCTTCCTTTTTTTAGGGACACAGTATAAACCATGCAGCCAACCAGACTTGAAAAGTTTGCTTGCCAAATGCGCCATCATGCGTGGAAAATTCCTAAGTCATTACCCAACGATGCGTGAAAACTTATTGACTTAATAGGCCAACACTTTACCAAAATATCTTTCACTGGTTTCCTAAGCAAACTGAAAGGTAACATACAGATTATACAAAAGAGAAGAATAAACGGAACTTGAGGTGTCAAGCTAGCGGAAAATACGATGAAAAACAACCATTTACCTAAGTATTAAACGTGAAAAGATAGGGGCTTTAATATTACACATTCTTTCAACTTTGGCACAGCAGCGGTTCTCTTTTTCAAATCTTGTTTCCACTGGGAAATTTTCCGCCTCGGCACCACGTACTTTTTTCACCACGTATTTCTTTTCTTTACTTTGTGCATTCCGTTCAGGTAATTGAACACGATAAAGTGAATAAGACAAGGTGAGAAATAGAACTAACTGAACATAGAACCAGTACTTACTTTGAAAACAAGCAGCAGCGAAAAACAAGTCGCGTCTCTGCTGACGCGCCTAATCGTTATTATAAACAGAAATTCTCTTTTCTCACCCCTGGGTTACAATCATACATTAAGCAATTAAATCTATTTGCAAACCGGTTTCTTTTAATTGTGAATTTTCGTTTAAATCTGAACAAAATCGCCTTACAATCATTGCGATCAGACTGCATGACGACTGACTATACTGAACCCCTCTGGTATTTTATTTTCATGTTATTGGTTTTTAATGAGAAATTGTGTTTTTCAGGTTGGTGAAGGTTTGGCAGTTTTGCAGAATTGCTATTGGTATTTTTTGATCAAACCATACAAAAATGCACCGTTTACGCACACATCATTCACCGATATAGTTTGCAAGAGTTTTCATCAGTTCATCTCTATTTCCATTCATGTTACTGCAGCAGGTCAACTTGTCCAGACAAAAACCCTGTGTTCCCGGTTGAACGTGAAAACTCAAGTGTATCGCTTTGGCCTTAAAAATAAATAAATAAAAGTATTAATTTTAATTTATTGGGGGTTCAAAATTTAAGGTTGTCGGTAAAAAATGTGGACTGACAAAGTCCGCCTGTCTGTGATAAAGAACCCCATTTCGGACTCCGGTGAATCTTGGTGACATTGGACGTTCCCCGCGTGGAGCCATAGGCTAATGATTGGGTGAGTTTGATATATTGAATAGGACTTGGCCACCATCATCTGGACATCGCTGGATAAGGACAAGAGGGCGCCTTACTCCAGTTCGAGATGTTTGAATTGAAACGTTCCTCTTTATTAAACCGACATGCTCAAATTTTTTCTTTTTTTAAACAAAAAACTTAACATAATATTCCCAAAACAATTCGTTTTACAACAAAATTATAATACAGGCTACAATGGGTAAATGGAATTTCTATATATGAAACCCTTTCCAACAAGAACCACAATGCCGCTTTGCAAGGATATTGATGTGCATTATATTAAAGGGATTAGCAGCGATATTGCGAGAGAATCGAAAAATGTGGAAATGCATTTGTTTTAACTTATAAATCAGGGATAAGTGTGTACAATTCCATATAACTGCTTTAATGTAGAAACAAACCACCAAATAGTGAAAAATTTGTCATACCGTCTCCCATAAATAGATTTTTTTTTTTTTTTTTTTTGTCCGCCTGTCTGTTATAAAGAACCCCATTTCGGACTCCGGTGAATCTTGGTGACATTGGACGTTCCCGCGCTGGGAGCCATAGCTAATAGATTTGGGTGAGTTGCTATATTGAATGAGGCTTGGCTACCATCATCTGGACATCGCTGGATAAGGAAAGAAGGGCGCCCTCTCGAGAATGTGTGAATTTGAAACGTTCCGCTTTATAAACCGACATGCTCAAAGTTTTATCGTTTGCTTTTAAAAAAACTTAACATAAATTCCAAAAAAATCGCTTTTATGTAAAATTATAATACAGGCTACAATGTGTAAATGGAATTTCTATATATGAACCCTTTCCCACAAGAACCGCAATGCCGCTTTGCAAGGATATTGATGTGCATTATATTAATTAGCAATATGAGAGGCATTGTGGGGGAGACCTAATTTTCGAATGTTTGTATTTTCTACCGTAATGAACACGAAATTCAATTGTCAAAAACAACAACTTTCTACATACATATACTACATAGAGTTAATCTGCTCATGATATAAATAGAACGGTCAATTCAAGTGACTTGTCTGAGCCATGTTTTATCATTAAGATGAAACCACGGAGTTGTTTTCAAGGTTTTGCTTACTGAGAAGACTGTTATAATCCAAGTCGTAGCACTCATTGCACTATGCAGGTATTTGGATACTTTTCATAAAGCCATATTGAACCTGGTGAGCATCTTCCACCTAGAGCTGACTCCTCATGGGCTGAATGGCGATGCCTCAATAGATTGAGAACCAGAACTGGCCGATCTAAGGTTTCCTTGCAGAAGTGGGGCTACCTGGAAGCAGATCAAGACATGTGGTTGTGGAACAGCACCACAGACTATGGAACATCTCTTGCTCTGTCCACTGTTGGAGCAACAATGCCCAACAAGGACCTTGCGGAATTCAGTGAAGCAGCCAGACGTTGTACCCATTTCTGGCTGGATCATATTTGAGAATCACTGTGTTTGGATACGATAAGAAGAAGAAGAATAAAGCCCCTTCTGTAGCCCCTCTGTAGTAGCTTATGAAGGACAACAGGTTAATCACATGTTCCCCTGTTTCTTTCATTTTTCCCCTAATGGTCATTAAATGAAGGCATGCTCTAAGCTTAATGCTTTTCTAGATATCATGCCCTAAATGTCTCAGATTTTTCTCATTTCTTCTCGATATAAGTGTACTTTGGGGATAAAACACCGTGTGTATATATACACGATAAAGTATTTGTAAAACACCAACTCATACTTGATGGTGAAATGTATAACAGTGATGATTATAGAGGGCCTCCTTTCCTTATCCGGCGATGTCCTTTGAACATTTAGACACAATGTCCTATTTTGGTGTTTTATTAACTGCTCCTAAACCATATTTTTCGATTTGAAAAAAAAAACAGGTTTGTCGATTGAAAAGTAAAGTTTTTCTCTTCTGTCATCTATTGTGGACTATAACCTGCAATAGACGAGTGCTGTTTAAAAATTCTCTGGCCCAATGTATAATTTGAAGCACAAATTACAAAAAAATAATAAGTTTTACTTCAGCGTTCGCAAGTTCTCAGTTTTACAGCCATCTACCTCCACAAATAAATGTCCATGAACTTCAAAGTATATTTTTAACGATTTGATGATTAAATTCAATCTATAAGTGAAACGACTTGAATAGTTTTGTACTTTGTGTCGAGTCAACTAGACACAAGTTGTCAGCAAAACAAATCCTTAAACAAATAGGAGTCGGAAAGCAGGGCCCGTATTCGCGTGTAACGTAGCTCAAACTTGAGACTTGTTTACGACATATTTTGATTTTCCTACATGAATGTAGCAAATCATGTGTGAGATAATGATCGGAGGCAGATAAAAGAGGCTAATCATGGAGGTGAGATGATTCGGCATACCGGCGGAAAAATGAGGCGAGTGGCTATAGCCCGGCAAATGAGCCGGTTCTTTTTTGACAGCACCGTGTGACCCGTGCGCCACCCTTGAGGCGCACGTCCGTGAATTTGACCAACATTTTGCTTTCGCACCTCAGACGAAAGAGTCGCCATTGAGTAAAATCACTAAGTGCGACTAAATGAAATGAAAGTTAGGTATCATATCTAAACGATTGTTCCACGAGCCTTAACGGAAGCAACAGGCAATGAATAACAAACAAGATGAAAGGGGTGTTGAACAAAATGGAGTTGTTTTGAAGGCATTTTCTATACTCTTACAGCGTTGTTTTTCGGTTTAAATCTTGTGTATTTGTCTTAGGAGTCGAGCAGCATTGTTGTTGAAAGCACGCTAAGATGGAACTAAGTTTAACGAAGCGAGACTGGTGTATCTTAGTGCGTCTCGCCATTTCAAATCGGTTTGCCAAAGATGTCAATAAAGTGATATTTTTCCCCACAAGTAGGAGATTGCAGGCCCGCGTAACCACTGATGACGAAACAAACAACAGTCGCTTCATAGACGTATCATCAATTTCATGAAATTGTACTGCAGGATTAAACTATAACTTTATTAATGACACAACTTTTTAAACATTTAGTGCGAATTGGCTTATTCGCAGCGGTGTATTGCAAATACTTGCAGTTTTGCGGATATTGACACAATGCGAACAATAAGTCAAACCAAATATTACTGGATAAAAGTGGGTACACGGGCGGAAGATCCTGTGCCTAGAGATAGAATTGATGAGAATGTAGGATCTCTACTAAAGCAATTTAGACAGACAGACAGACAGACAGAGAGAGAAACTCGTAGAAATATAGCAGATGATTAGTGTTGATCATTGTAAAATGGTGTCTTGGCAAAAGACACTTTATGTGTCATCAGTTTTGAGACATGTATCTATTTTGACACAAAGTCATGTCTTAATGCAAGACATGTTCAAATGTCACGTCTCTTTGCAAGACACTAATTTACAAGTCATGTTGTTATGCAAGACACTTCGGTTTTGTAAGACGTGTCTTTTGTCATCAATTGGGAGACATGTCTAGCTGGAAGACATGTCTTTGTGTCTTAGATTATGTTTTTGATGGTTCTATTTTCTTTTATTTCTATTGTTGAAGACATGTCAATTACCAAGACATGTCTTACATATGACGCCAAGACACCATTTTACAGTGATACTGTGTTCCTGGTTTGGTACTCAAAATGGCTTCTTGACCTAACTCAATCAGATGTATTTGAACCTAAATTCGAAAGAAATAAAATGATGCAGGCAAATTAAAATATGATAAAAATATTAGCATATAACACATTAAAGTCACGTTTGGAGAGCCCTACACCAAATACAAAGAGTGAATTTCACTCCAAAAGAGTGACTACATCAGGACCCACTCCGAAAAGAAGTGAATTTCACACCTTTCGAAGAATATTTTTTTTGAGTCAAATTTACTTTTGGTAATTTACCAAATGAAAAAAAAAATGTTATCACTTTGCAAGTAAAGAGTAAATTTGACCCAAAACGAAAAACAAAATTCTTCCAAAGGTGTGAAATTTTAGTCTTTTCGGAGTGGGCCATAGTCACTCGAATGTCCAAACTCTTATAGTATAACCATGACTCTGTCCTTACAATATAAGAGATCGTTCATAGTTCTCGTTTGTTCATCCGGTTGTGTGTCATTTACAGATAATCTGAAAGACTCTAGATAAATAAGTACCTCAAGTTATCAAGAGTAAATTTGACCCAAACCGAAAAACAAATTCTTCCAAACGAGTGAAATTTTAATCTTTTCGGAGTGGGCCATAGTCACTCGAATGTCCAAACTCTTATAGTATGACCATAACTTTTTCCTTCAAAATTGTTATATACAATAAAAGATCTTTTATCTTGTTTATTCATCCGGTTGTGTGTCATTAACAGGTAATCTGAAAGACTCTGTAGATAAATAAGTACCTCAAGTTATTAAGAGTAAATTTGACCCAAAACGAAAAACAAATTCTTCCAAAGGTGTAAAATGTTATAGTCTTTTAGGGGTGGGCCATATTGTCACTCGAATGTCCAAACTCTTATAGTATAACCATGACTTTGTCCTTCAAAATTGTTATATGCAATAAGAGATCTTTTACCTTGTTTGTTCATCCGGTTGTGTGTCATTTACAGGTAATCTGAAAGACTTGTATAGATAAATAAGTACCTCAAGTTATCAAGAGTAAATTTGACCCAAAACGAAAAACAAATTCTTCCAAACGAGTGAAATTTTAGATTTTTTAGGGTGGGCCATATAGTCACTAGAATGTCCAAACTCTTACCAAACTCTTATAGTATAACCATGACTTTGTCCTTCAACATTGTTATATACAAGTAGAGATCTTTCATATAGTTCTTGTTTGTTCATCCGGTTGTGTTTCATTTACAGGTAATCTGAAAGACTCTGTAGTACCTCAAGTTATCAAGAGTAAATTTGACCCAAAACGAAAAACAAATTCTTCCAAAGGTGTGAAATTTTATAGTCTTTTAGGGGTGGGCCATACTAGAATGTCCAAACTCTTATAGTATGACCATGACTTTGTCCTTCAAAATTGTTATATACAAGTAGAGATCTTTCATATAGTTCTTGTTTGTTCATCCGGTTGTGTGTCATTTACAGGTAATCTGAAAGACTCTGTAGATAAATAAGTACCTCAAGTTATCAAGAGTAAATTTGACCCAAAACGAAAAACAAATTCTTCCCAAACGAGTGAATTTTAGATTTTTTTTAGGGTTGGGCCATATAGTCACTAGAATGTCCAAACTCTTACCAAACTCTTATAGTATAACCATGACTTTGTCCTTCCCAAATTGTTTATACAAGGAGCGTTTTTATCTTGTTTGTTCATCCGGTTGTGTGTCATTGTACCGTAATCTGAAAGACTCTGTAGATAAATAAGTACCTCAAGTTATCAAGAGTAAATTTGCCAAAACGAAAACAATTCTTCCAAAGGGTGACATGTTATAGTCTTTTAGGGGTGTGCCATACTAGACTGTCCAAACTCTTATATATGACCATGACCTTTGTCCTTCAAATTGTATTACAATAATATATCTTTCATAGTTCTTGTTTGTTCATCCGGTTGTGTTTCATTTACAGGTATCTGAAAGACTAGACTAAATAAATAACCTCAAGTAAACGATTCACAACATCATTCTGACCGAGGCATGCACATACTCAATGGCACAAAGACCCGCACATTTTTACTGGGCAGTCCTTCAAATTACCAACAATTCCGAATTAAAAGAGACAGCGAAGAAAACAATTCAACTGCAACAAAAAAGCGCGGCCACTTGATGGAATTACCACATATACAAAGGGTGGATGCAATAAAACCCCCCCCCTTAATGGTCCTTTTAATAACTTCATGCAATTTACGGTGATGACTATCGCATGTGATTAGTCGTAATGCAAGCTAAGAGCGGCTTGATTTGTGGTGAGCAACGATAAAGAGACGGGTCCATGTGGGAATCCTACGTAATTATAAGGTAATCTTTCATTTAACAGTCGGTGTATTTCGTCGTGTTGTGACCTGTCCACGACAATGTTTTTCTTGTACTTGTTGTGAGACTGCTTGAATTGGAGCGCAAAATAAGTTTCAAACTTAGTTTCAAGTTACACACTTCTTTATACAGCATGGCTAAACCAGGCGAATCCCTTGCGCATGCATGAATAAGAGGGACAAAGACATCGACCGATTTCCCCCCCCCCCCCCCCCAAAAAAAAATAAATGTATTGACAGCATTTTAAGCTTTCTTTTGTCATTTGTACTAAAATATGTTTTCAACTCGGTGTTTCTAATCTTTTTTTTTTACATTCTACTTTGTTTGCTTGTTGATGTGTTTTGTGGGGTTGTTTGTGTTTGTTGTGTTTGTTTGATTTGATTTTGGTTGTTGTTTTTGTCTCCTTTCTTTTTTTGTTTGATTTTTGTTTGTGTGGTGGGGGTTTGTGTGTTGTTGTTTTGTGTGTTTTCCCTCTTTAAACTATATAAGGTTTGTGGGTAGTAACATTTTGCCATCAGATGAAGCCTGGACAAAACAAAAGTGAACATTTGTCTAACAATTATATAAAATGGAGGCTGGCCGAAAACAATGGTGGTGTCGCTTAACCCTGTAAACCGGGCAAATAAAATTCACCCCAAACAGTTATAGGAGGGTAGAATATTGCATATATTTGCATATATCATTTCCTCGCTCGCGACAAGATATGTAATGTAAGAAATTATGCGTATTTTATTGTCTAGTTACAAACTATCATTCTCTGGTGCATGTAATGACTCTAAGTAAACCATGTTGAGGACACGGAATGATGTATATAGCTATCTTCCGTAGATAGCTATCACACACAAACACACGATACCGTCAAATACACTAAATGCTGCTTAAAACTGAGCGGATTTAGAATTGGAAATGACATTGTACACTGAAAGAAATAAGATAGGCCCCTATAACCATGCTCACATTGCAGTCCATGGTGGCGTAAGACAGGTTCTCCTGTGAAAAGCCCTTTCTGAAGAATTTGGTCAATGGTTCATTGGCAGAGGGTCGCAATAGCGCCATCTTTTGACAAGTAAAACTTCTATCGGTGTGAGTGTGACGTCGTGCTCATGCGTGTAAGAAAAGGCCGCCATATAGCATTGTTGAAGAGAATTGCCTTGTTACCAGTATGATGCTTTAGAGAAATCATTGAAACTATCAATACTATGTATTTGAATAGTTCGAGAAAATCGAGGAGAGATCTTGATTCTGTTACAGTTGAAACCGCACACTGTAAGAGAGTGTTTGGAAACGTAGTGCAAAGTAGTGTTTGGTATAACCAAGCAAATCTTCAAACATTTGGCGTCAAAAGCCTAAATACCTACCTTTAAATGTCTTAATAATGTTTAGATTTTAAACATGTTTAGATGCGTTTAGATTTTAAACATGTTTAGATATAAGATGTTTAGATATTAAACATATTTTGACGTGACACAATTTTATAGTGGTGCAAATAACTGTGTTTTTATATTGTACATTATAGGTTATATAAATATCTTTCTCTTTACCCATATAATTTTCATAAGGAACAGATATAAAAAGCTCAACACACATAAACAGGATCAACAAAATCTTAGCTATCATCTGAGATATACCAGGAAGAGGCTTTATCTGTGCACGATTAATATCATGTGCCAGTTAAGTTTATGCAATTAAAATTTCGAATGCTGGAATCCCCGAGTCTGTAGCATACTTATAATATTACAGAGTTACATGCCAACCCCAGCGGCGTATCTTGCGGGTACTTTCATGCCCCCCCCCCCCCCGTTCTTGCCACAATATGCACAAATCATGCAAAATCAGCCCATAGATGTCCTCACCCTCCCCCGGGGTCCCCCTCAAAAAGTCAGGTCTGGATACGCCGGCGAACCCCTTACTGGCTAATTTGATTACTTGATTAGTTGTTTATAGGGTTAGACAAGCAGACACATTGGCTTTAACGGTGTATGTATAGATACTCATTCGTTCATAGGCATATTTTGATTGGTTATGTCATGTTATATATGATGTAATGGGCCAATCAGAGATATTGGAAGAAAGGCGGTAGATCTGAGGGAGTTAAAAAGACAAATTTTAGTGTGTGTTTGTATCTCACTTCACATTGCAGTATAAGTGAATCAGATGATAGCAAAATAAAAAAGAAATGGAACACAGAAAATATAGCAAGACTTCTCAAATGCACGGCAAGCAAACAACCGAGAATTGGTAGTACTAACAACAAATTAAGTTACGAGGATATGGGCCAAAAATTGATCATAACATAGAACGGCAAAAATATACAAACATACGTGGAAGATTATAGCTATATAGAAAAACGTACCATGTGCCTCCCAAATGAATAAATATCATAATACAGGGAGAAAATGCTGTTATTTCGATATGCTACAATGAGTCCAAGAAACTCAACAACAAGACTTTCATATATAGCTGTTAATGTAGCGACTCCAAAAAAAGCCACAGACGATTATTGATAAGTCTATGTGGATCATTTCGACTAATGAAATGAGACATAATTTTTCTCCTGTTTTTACACCTTTAAAGAATTAAAAGGCGTAATGCAAAACAAAATAAAGGAACGATATTAGACAATGAGGCGCAGCTATAATCTTGTTTGGAATACTTTCACAGACTCTTCAGACTACAAAAGACCCCCGAATAAAATATCAATATCATTACAAGAAAATATGGATTGCTAAAAGAAACAGATACAACGCCAACCGATCTTTAATTGTTTTACTCAAGGACGAAAACATAAAATTGGAAGTTAAAAGACAATTCTAATAATTGGCCTTCGAACAATATGAAATTAACCCAATTAAAAGTGGTTTCATTTCACCTTGCTGTCGCCACATGCCTTACGCAAAACAAAGCAGTTATGAGATCGATCTCTTTTCAAGTACATCATATCGACTTACCAAAAGGGATTGAATAGTCGACAAAAGAACACTCAAATCGGATTAGAATCGAGTTAATAAATGAAGAAAAGAGTTGAATGAAAAATGAAATGATATCGTCCCGTCACTCAGGTTCTTTTGTCGAGGTGATTATCATAAAAGGACTACTAATCGATTCACTTCTCAAATTGAGGAGTGTAAACATGATAGGTTTTGTATGCAGTAAAACTTTTTGCCATAGTATAAAGATTAGAAAACAACGAGGATTGAAATAAACTTCCACATGGATTTGCTAAACTGTTTTGAAGGTAAAGCGATTTGAGGATACGGGTCGAGGACGCATTTTTACAATCAGTAAAAATACGATGGACATCTCTTTGGACGATCAGGCCAATGCAATATCAAATCAATATCATAAGAAATAGCGATACAGTGTGAGTCAAAATGATTGTTCCCCAAATATCTGATTTTTTTCTTGCCAAACTGTGCAAGGTAGCTCTTAAAATTGTAAATACTTCAAAAGTACATTTAAATAGCTTTCACATGAATTTTGAATTTTTCATTTTGGTTCAGGCAATCAATATCTGCACTCATTTATATAAAGGCCCTCAGATTTGCCTTTGTACAAGATTCAATTGATTTGGTTATTGAAGCGCAAATTTCAAGTCGGATACCTAATGTGTGCTTTACACACTGGTGGATAAATGGTAATAATGCCCCAATGAGTATAACACCATTCATCTCAGATAACACAGGTCAGTTATTAAGTTATGATTAATGCAACAAGAAGTGCATAATCTATTTTGACTATTTAGAATTCTTTAAGGTTTGGAATGAACTGTTTTTAACTATTAACTAAGGCAAACAAAAAGGATATTTAAAAATGCACACCAAAACCAGGTTTCAATTTAAGTGATATACCTTATTTGACCAAAGGTCAAAGGTGAGACTTTTTTTGAACAATTTTCTTTCATGATAACTATTCTAATTTTGTACTTCACTATCGTGAATAAATGCAACAAGCAAGAAAGTTATTTACTTGTCTCGTTTTTCGGGATCCTGGTTTGTGAATTACACTGTTAACATGTTTACTGTACTATATATATTGGTCCACGCGGCATTTTGGGAGCCCTCTACAAATGAGGCCATAACATGAAAATGAAATGCATGAATCTCGGGATTTTTGACATGGTGATTGAGATGTAATTATTTGTTAATATAAAGTATATAATAATATTCTAAAAAGATTACAAATATTTTTAATATTTTTTGTTTCATCGGGGAACAATCATTTTGACTCACACTATAATCGTTTCTTTCCCAAATTTCAGCATATTAAGAGCTTTAAAATATATAATTGTAAATCAAATGAATTTGCGTTGGGTTGGGTTAGGTTGGTTTGGTTTGGGTTGCACTGGGTTATGTTGGGGGTTGAAGTGGGTGGGGTGAGTGGGGTGGTTGGGTGGAGTGGGTGGGTTGTTTGGGTTAGGTTGGGTTGATTAGATTGGGTTGAATTGGTTTGTTGAGTTGGGTTTGTTAGTTGGGTTCGGTAGACGGAGTGGGTTGGGTTGATTGTGTTAGTTTGAGTGATTGGATTGGGTTGGATTGGTTTGTGTGTTAGGTTTGTTGGTTGGTTAGATTGAATTGGGTTGGGTTGGATTGAGTTTAGTTTGGTTGATTGCGTTAGGTTGGGTTGATAGGATTGATTTGTTGGATTGGGTTGTTGGGTTTGGTTGGATTGGATTGGGTTAGATTTTGGTTTTGGTTGGGTTGGGTGGGGTTGAGTTAGATTGTTTGGGTTGGATTGGGATCGGGTTGGATTGGGATTGGATTGGGTTTGGTTTGGTTGGGTTGGGTTTGGTTGGGTGGGTTTGTTGGGTTTGGTTGGGTGAGTTTGGTTGGATTGGGTTGGGATAAGTTAAATATTGGGTTTGGTTGGGTTTGGTTGGGTGGGTTTAATTGGATTGCATTGGGATAAGTTGGATATTGGGTTGGGTTGGGTTGGATTGGGTTAGTTGGGATGGTGGGTTTAATTGGATTGCATTGGGATAAGTTGGATATTGGGTTGAGTTGGGTTGGGTTGGATTGGGTTAGGTTGGGTTGCTGTTGTTATATGCACAATGACAAATTACTAAGAATGCTATATGGAGGACATTAATTTGCATCAGTATTTTTGTCAATCCTTTGGAATCCGTGGTTCTCCTATATTGGTCTACCCACATGGACCGACATAACGAAATCATTTTTTATGAATTTCTAGTAAAAGTTTTATTCTATTTTCCAAGAATACAACAAATTTTGATCAACTAACTTAGGCAACCTACAGTGGAACTACAGGAAAGAGGTTCAAATATACTAAGCATTATAGTAGCGCAAAAAAGAGCAAAAATGCTTACAAGTCGCATTTTTTAAACAAATGGAGTCATAATATGAAATCAATCATGAGAGGTCTCAGGGTTTTGAAAATTCATGATGCCGAAATTGTACCTTGCGACCGTATGGATTTAGGCGGGCCAAAGGTCAACTACTTTTGGCACTCTCTTAGAAAAATATGACAAAATACCTATAAAACCTATACTGAAAAAAATAAAGAAAAAAATCTTATTTGAACCATACAACTTGTGTATTCACTGTTAAATGAACCTAAATAATTTCATACAAAATGACGACTGATTTAAACATCTCATCCACATCCACAGACAAGTAAATCCCATTTTCATACATATATAACCACATAATTGCAGTCCAATACTGCACGATTGTCTTTGTGATTTTGGGCAAATTTGTACTGAGAGATGTAATATTTACATGGGTTTATTTTATGGGAAAAAGGTAATTTACACAAAGGTATACCAGTCTATCAGAGAGTGGTTTAAACCAATTCCATAATGCATTGCAATGTGCCTATATGTACTGTACTAAACGCATGTTAGTACATAGGGATAAACGGTGTTCAAGAAGTTTAAGAACCACAAAATATTTCATGATTATGCTAAAAGTTACTTAAGTACTCGCATTTTGTAGGCTTAAATGAGTGTAAAATTTATAGAGTTATTATGTTTTTGGTTTATGGTTCACTAGATATCCCCGAGAAAAGCTTATTTCCAAATTTTCAGTTGATTCTGACGATGCGTTTTGATGTTTGCATCACGCTGCCCCATAGACCACTGTGGTGTAACTGTCCTTGATACAGTGATACGTTTTATGCCAATCAAATCATTTTGAATCCCTTGCAAAATAATTGGCATCAGATTTTACTTCAGAATTTAATGAAGCCACACTTGTTTCTCATTCTCTCTCTACATTTATTTTTAAAATATTGCCAAAATATTTTAAGTGACTGGGCCACATGGAAGAACAGAGAAAGAACAAACCAACAAAGTTGACTAAATTTCAAACGCAAAAATATATTAGGTGACATCAAAACCGAAAAATATTTCTTAGAGACAACTATACCCATCCAGGTCCAAATATTTCTTAGAGACAACTATACCCATCCAGGTCGCGCCGTAAGACGTTCAGTCAAGTTTGAATTGCAATTTCTAGCTAACAAAAATTTAAAGTATTGTATGTATCACTCTGCATTTGTATCCGATGAGAAAATGAGCAATATAAAATCTGTAACCTTTGTAATTACTTTATAGCAAACTTCGATTATGAACATATATACATACATACATACATACATACATACATAACGAGATTTATATAGCGCCTATTATAAAATATCTAGGCCCTTTACAAAGTAATGAAAACAAAACTAGAACGGATACAAATGTGTTTTGAGGAGCTTTTTAAAAGAGGGTAACGTAGGAGCTTCCCTAATTTGAAGGGGAAGCTCATGTATATGTTTAGTCTTCATCAATTTGTGTTCTTCTGTTTAAAATGTCAAGATGAAAATCATTTTTCCTATAGCGCCGTACTGCTCACATGTTTATGTTCTTCCTGTTTATCTTTCCGTATACTGATTTCCATGACAAAGGCACATTAAAGTTTTGATACAATCTTGGCTCATTAATTTTTAGCCAAATCTATTTTAAATCAGATATTCAAATTAATATAATACAGTCCTCTCAAATACAGGGTCTTAATGAAGAAGGAAGAAACCTACAAAGAATCATTTTCATCAGTCCCAAAAGACGAACATCAAAGTTAATCTTTGAGTTGACAAGAGAGGGCGAGGCGCAAGTCAGCCGTCTGTGGATATGGGAAAGACCTGAAGAGGTCAGTGACCTGCAAACACCTTAGGATACTTGTTTTCCGCCGGTAAGGTTTGCGAGCATGTTATGACATTTCTCTAAAGCGAAGCTCAGGTTTTAAATCTAACAGCTGAAAATAAGGGAGTGTCCGTAACATGGGCCCATCTGACACACGTGTTAACACCACTATATATTTGAAGCGAACATAAAAACATGCGTGTCAGAAAAACGTGTATCAGATGCGTCTCAGGTTACGGAAACTCCCTGAAAATAACTGCTCAAGTTTCTTTGATTCCAAGTACAGCAAAATCTGGGATTTATAAACCTTTTTTTTTTATAGCCAGGGGATTTTAAGGTGCATGCCTCAAATGTTTGTAATATACTGTGGAGCATTTGTTAACTATTTAAAATATTTTTTTAATTTAAAAATAGTTCTTGTGATGATTAAGTTTTTCATGTGTAATATGTAACACTAATTATGTATTATAACCAGACTGTTGCAACCAATATTTATGTACTTAAATAAATGACATTGTACAATCAAAAACTATTTATACCTGTGCGTAAATGTTTACTACGTGAAAACGAGAAGGGTCCGCATTCATCTCTAACTTTGGAAGTAAGCATTAGGTGACTCTCATCATTCACAAAAATTATTTCAACATCTATGAGCCAGCTTAATAACCACTGACTTCAAGTTTTTGTTGCATTTTGTGACTCCAAAGGTCCACCGTGAGATTTACACGATATATAACGATTTTTTTTGTTAGAACGATATCACATGAAATGGCCAACTCCAAAGTTCATTTAGGCCTGAATCGGTTGATATTTTGATGTAATTTCAGCGGTGACGTGCCAATACACCGGGCCCATATCCCAACCACCAAATGTAAGAAAAACTTTTATGAATATTAATATGTCCATACATTTGATGTTTTTTACGATGTTGGTAAAAAACCAATTGAGTTCACATTTTTAAAATGTTGAAAACGATGTGAGAGTTAATTTATTTTGAGTGTTTGGTAATATTTTGGGTACTTGGATTGGTTTTAAGTGCTTGGGGATTGTTTAGTTGCTTGTCGGATGAGACAGAAGTACTAAAAATACATTAAACACTTATAAGACAAGCACATGATTAGACTACACTAGGGTTCGAACAGGGGACTTTAAGCTTATAAGTCTTAAACCTTAACCACTACACTAACTAATCTTACATAAATAAGAAGGTACAATTTGACCTATATACGTGAAAAATTTTATAATATTTTAAGAATGTTTTGAAAACATTTGTCATAATTTTTTTTCATATGACATTTTAAAAATGTTTTAAACATATTTGGTAAAATAGTTTAATGCAACATTTGTAAAACATGTTTTAAGAATATTTTGAAAACGTTTGTTATAAACATTATCTTAATGTTTCAAAATAACATTTTGTTCATGTTGTTTGTCAAATATTTTCATATGACATATTTTAAAACTACTTCAAACATGATGTTGTTCTTATATAACCTATAATAACATCATGCAAATATAATTAAATGTTTTAATTAATATATTTTATTTCAGCATTTGTAAAACATTCAATCATAATATTTTAAAGATATTCTGAAAACATTTGTTATAAAATATTTTCATATGACATTTTAAAAATGTTTAAACATATTTGGTAAAATAGTTTAATGCAACATTTGTAAAACAATAAATTCAAATATTTTAAGGATATTTTGAAAACGTTTGTTATAAACATCTTAATGTTTCAAAAATAACATTTTGTTCATGTTGTTTGGCAAATATTTTCATATGACATTTTAAAAATATTTCAACATATTTAGTAAAAACATCGCAGAAATGTTTTTATGATATTGTTCTTATATAACCTATAATAACATCATGCAAATATAATTAAATGTTTTAATCAATATATTTTATTTCAGCATTTGTAAAACATTCAATCATAATATGTTAAAGATACTTTTGAAAACGTTTGTTATAAACATCGTCTAAATGTTTCAAAAGTAATATTTTGTTAATATTGTTTGTCAAATATTTTCATATGACATTTTAAAAATATTTTAAACGTATTTAGTAAAAACATCGCAGAAATGTTTTTATGATGTTGTTCTTATATAACTTAGAATAACATCATACGAATATAATCACAATATTTTAATTAATATATTTTATTTCAACATTTGTAAAATATTGAATCCTGATATTTTAGCAATATTTTGACAACATTATATTTTAATATTTTTTTAGATCTTTTTCTTGATCTTTTTATAACATAATTTGAGATTTAATATTTTTATATGTTATTAAAACATTTCACCACAATATTTCATGAAAACATTTGTCCAAAGTTTTCTTTACGTTTTCTATTGATGATAAAATGTTATATCAACATTCATAAAATGTTAGATAAAAACATTTCAATATATCCTTCCTACGACGATTGAAAAATGTTTAAAAATGTATTTATTTCCTGGGATGATACCGTCTGCAAGCTGAACAGGAAGCGATTATTTTGATGTGCGGTCAGTTGAGAAACCTTTTGGCTAAGGACTATGTTGTTGTACACTTTCGTGCCATTTTATGCGACTTGAATACTATCGTGTAAATGCAAATATTTCTCACAGTTTCCTGTACTTTTATATAGTTGCGTGACGTTAGGTAAAGGATGTTTGAGGTTTTTGTTGTTTTTTTTTAAAAAACCTTAAACTTGCACTGTTTGCAGTGGGATTTGTAAATTGTACGATTATAGTAAACAGGCGGAGCTTGATGAAGGTTGCTTCAAAACTACGCCCGTTGTTTTTAAATTCTCAATCACGAATAGTATGAACCCAGAGTAGAGTTTCTTGTATTATATTTGCATGATTTCTTAGCTAACGATATATGTTGTTTTGAGAACATTTATCATGCTTTATTTTTCAAACAAAAGCCCAGAATAGGCAGAACATAGCTGAGTATATAGAATGTGTAAAACATGATGAACGCATCTAAGCGGACTAAACACGTTGCTAATCCAACAAGTTTTAGAAATTCCTCTTTATCAGCTTACAAAAAGTAATAAAACATAATTTGAGCGCGATTGTTTGCTCTGCTCTTTTGTTTGCAATTATTCCATTATGGAGTTTCATTGGGACGGGCAAGAATGATGGCAGGCACTGAATTTACAACAACCTTGAAATGTGACAGTATTTGAGTCTTGTCAATGCCACTTGTCTCATCCAACCACTATGTCACATATATAGACAGCCTAAATGTTCTCCTGATTTTAAGTCATAAGAAAGGTTCTTTTAGAAGTTTTTCATTTTGTTCCGATTTGACATTTTAGCAATAATCTGGCTACCCAATCGGCGCCTTCATAATCTATAACTTCGCGCATGTTAAGGTCCATGGACTATATGTGATTATGATGTTAATTTACTTCGAAGAGAGACAAACGACTGAGACTAGGGAGAAGAGAGACCTTACATTCGGGGGGTAATAAAGAGACAAGAGATACAAAAACCTAAATGTTAAAATGATATTTCGTATGTAATCTTGCAAGCCCGCTTAAGTCATTCAAAGTAAAAATGATTCCCATTTTTAAAAAAAAATCAAATTATGCATTTCCATGACCATATTTGGATCAGCATGAGGGGAAAGCATTAAAAACACCAATAGTGTCTTTAAGGGACATAAAGGCATGAAAAATTGTCATAATGAAAAGGAATCTTAATACTGAAATACTTCCCTGAGTTTGAAAAAACAATTTGGTTGTTAAATTCTGTAAAAAGAGTAAAACAGGAAGAAGTTCAGGGGGAGGTGGCAGTTTGTGCAATTTCTGGAAACAGGATGTGACATACTGCCAGCATTTACCAAACTTAAAAAGCATGTGTCATCAGCGCACAGACCATTGTATTGTATATGTGCTAATCCGTCTAAGCAATCTTTCATTGCCAGATCAGGATCTATACAAGCCTAAAGTACAATGGCATGAATACGGTTGAAGGCTTTTCAATGTGTCGCAAAACATGAATAGATACACTGTAAATTCTGTCGGGATGTGAACACATTGCTTTTCTGTTCAAGGAATTGCATAAATGCCACACCCCCCCCCCCCCCCGAACTCTTCCTGTTTTTGACTCTTGTAAAGAATGTAAAATCCAAATCGTTTCAAACTGTGGAATGTGATTACAGTTAGGGTTCCTATTCATATGCAAATTGTTTGTCATGCCATTATGTCCCTTTAAGTGCATGCTTCTGTTGCTTTGGATGGGGGTCCAATCATTGAACAATTTAAGTATATACAATGGGATAATGATTTTGCAGCTGAGGTATCGCAATATCTTTTTGAGGTGGCAGACGAGAGGCCCGAAGTATCTGATAGCATGATTGTGTGTATGGTTGTTTCATCAAAACATATTCTTGGCATATATGTTTTTTGCATATAAAGTATTCCTTTCAAGCACAAAAGAGGTGAAAGATGTATGACTGAACATATACCAGCACAAATAATGACTATCATCATTGTAGTGTGCTCGATAGTGGTTTTGAAAATGCAGCGGTTACCCAGACGGCGCGGTGTACTGCTACGATTGTGAGGCAATATGTCATGAGTAAAAACATGTGATCAAGGGCACTGCTTCCCTCTCAATATTGGCGCCTAAAACTCAAGTCTACTTACAAACTTCTGAAATATGCTTCAAATTGATCTCTAGAGTACAGATTGATGTTTACACATTGCAGACAATATTCAAGTTTATCGTGACACGCGTTAAAGGTTACTCAAATAAGTCTTGGGCATCGAGTTCTATGTAATCCATGCAATCTGTAGGAATCACACCACTAAATAACTCACCATAGACTTGTTTACCAAATAACCTCTCATCAAACGCCATTTTCTTGACTATAAAGAGACTGGATATTTGAAAACTGCATTTTGGGAAGTTTAGGGAATATACCTCTTCCAACAAGAATGAAAAAACCATCTGCCTCGATGCCTTTGAGATTCTGCTGATCCAGATGGCATTGCTCGCTGTGAGTGCAATTTTGGCTGCTGTATCAGTTATAGCCTTTCTCTTTCCTTTAGGAATGCCCAAGGATGTTTACTGATGTATTGTAGAAACCTCTGCTTCCTACTTCTATTGGAAAGTAGTGTAGACCATCCTCTGTTTTCACAGTCAGCCACTAGATATTGGTATTTGCACTTCTTTCTAGCATATGCGTTGTATAGGTTCTCCTTCATAGGGACCGTCAGCTCTATGATGATCACCGTCGTTGTTTTGGTAAAGAGGATGGTGATATCTGGCCTAGCTGTCTCAGTGATTTCTCGAGGGAACACTGTTTGTGTTCCTCATCCATTAGGAATATCCAGTCATTGGCCTTCTTCAGAATGTTGGTTGGCTCTGTCTTTGGCATTGATAAGAATGGATTTCGATAGATTGTACCATCAGCTGTGCGAAAGGATATTGTAGAGATGAAGTTCAAATCTCAGGTGTGAGGATTTTTTGGTTTGCCTCTACGACGTACGGTACCAGACCTGTGGCCGTATTTGGTCATGGCGCTAGTTGTATCATTGTAATTAGTAGCTACAGCCATTGAGGATATGTGGAACATTGCGCAATGACGATGATGACATAATTGGCAGAGTCGTATCTTGGCCTTGCCCCACAGCTTCAGATTGGCAGGGGATGGAAGTTGATCATGAATTGCGTTGATATAGAAAGACAGTAGCTCTGGCGTCTAGACATACAAAAGTTTCTTCCAGGAGGTGTAGACCTGCATGACAGACTTCAACCATTGCCCTTGTTTCGCACATCCGTAAAGGTAGACCAACATGTCTTCGTGTGGTTCCTATCAGGAAAACAAAGGAACTCTGAGAACAATTTCATCCAAGCGGGTTCCATTCATGCGTTACATCGCTTTTGAAAAAAAAACTAACCCGTCCATAATGAAAATTAATTACGGATACAAATTCAGTGGCAGGGAATATTCGTGTTGGGAATTGCTTCTTTTCTGATTTTGTCATTGTAATTGTACTCTTCTTAATTACAAAACTTATGGCGCAACATGCAGAGTTTGTCTTTGTTGGAAGAATTGGATGGCCCTAGAGCCGTTGGTCTCACTATCCAGCTTCTTCATGATACACACCGTCTACATTTGCCTTTATTCAAGGTGTGGTCCCGACGCAATCACTTCTAGCTCGCCTTTCAACTATATCTTGGCACAAACTTCCATTGAGTGCACTTGGTGCGATTGCTTTGATCATCTTCTCTGCTTTGATACGATTTTGGAGGTCTTTGAGACATTTCAGGCATCACAGGATGGCCTTGACTGTAAACCTCCCCTTTCATATTAAGAGAGGAGTCACATTCACAAAGCAGAAAGGTAATAATTTGATCTTTTTAATTCACCATTGCATTTTTATCCATTTTTTATTTTGATATTGATTATAGTGTTTGGTTCCGGCTTCTTCAATATAGCTCTGCATATATATCTATTTGGCGCCACGTTTGAACGCGAAACACCCTTGCTTAAATTTGGATTTTTGGAATCACTCTACATGGAATACATAGTGACAGTAAATGTTTTTTTTTCCAAAAATTCAAAACGGATTCTTCATTGAACTCGTTACACGCGTCAATTCTTGGTTTGGGTTGCCAATTATCAATATTCATTTGACCCACTTGATTCATTACAGAACTCCTTTATGGTTTGATAAAATAAAGAAATATTCATTTTAATAAAATTACTACCATTGCTTCAGAAATACTTTGGTTTGAAATTTGTTTACAGATTAGTTTCTTTAAAATGTTAAGTTCGTTGACATAAAAACACCTTTTTTCATGATGTTCTTAGAAATGCCTTAACCTTCAAATAATTCAACTAAAAACCTCTATATCACGAAGTACAATAATAGCATCCTATTGCATATCAGCGGTCTTGCATATCGTTTCCCCGTTTTCTTCATTGATTACCTCAGTTCCGTTTCCATGTCCTGTTATCAGTCCTTAATGATTGGTCTCTGCCCATCTGTCCGTCTGTCCGTCTGTCCGGTCTTACTCGTCCATGTATTGTCCTGTCATTAAAATCGTTAATTACTTTTTTAAGTTACAACATGTATTTTTCTCTTCAGATGGGGTCAAATCTTAAAGCTCTCTGGGTTTTTAGATACTTTCACGTTCACCCATCAGTTATTTCAATTTCTGTATCATTAGCTTTATTTGTATACTTCGTCAAATTTTGGTGTAATAATTCTTGATGTAATAATTGATTGATGATAAAAGACTCACATTGCATTATTCTTTATCATTATATTCTTTCAAAATAATGTCTGACATTCTGTTTGAACAATATAAGGCTCTCATCTCATTCCTTGAATTTAAAATTGTATATTGCATTTTGGTATACTTTATATTTCTTACAAATCGTATCCTGATGAAATGAATGAAAGGAAACTTGATACTTGGTTTTCTTGAATTACTGCCGCGTTTTGAAACAATTACTGCTGTGTTTTGTATAATTAATCGTACATCTGGGTTAATTGATTTTTTTTTACTTTGCACTTCTGATTTTAAAAAAAAGGTGAACAAACGCACTATAATTGGAAGACAGTAGAATGAGCCTAATCATGTCTCTGTCTCCAGTTTCATGGGCGACGCAGCCACATTTTCACACCGTCACAAACCTCAACCATTGTCGTGAATTGATTTCAAAAGTGCGTGTTTATTCTCTTCATCTACGATTTACATCACGAAACAAAACCATACCTTGGTGTAGATTACAAACCTAATGATGGGTCTTTGGAGAAGTGTTTAAATCCCTGATCGAAAATTGGATAAGTAATGAAAAGAGATCAATTACAGAATTTCAATAGAATTCTTCCAAGCTCAAATTGCATTCGATCCGTTTGGTGTGCAGGGAACCGAAAGAAGATGGCTATACATGTAGTTTAGCGGCAGTCCAAGAATAGGCTGAACGGTTTGTTCCGTTTCGACTTATCTTTAATTTTTAATAACATCGTTTAGAAAATACCTTCTAAAAGGATTGAAGACACGGTTTTCTATTGAGTGAGGTCAGTCTTAGGTGAGCCACAAGACGCCAGTTGTGATTCAGATTAATTCATCCGAAACATTCTTTTAATCGAAATCCCAGGGGAGCATCAGAACATGATGGGTTACCCCTAAAATCGACCTAAATCCAATGGGGGAGGCCAAAATTTATGACCCTCCTTTTCGAGACTATACATATTTAAAATGTGTTACAATTTTGAAACATTCTCGCAGGCCCGTACGCAGGGGGGGGGGTGCGGGGGATGCGGTCGCACCCGGTACCCCCCCCCCCCCAAATTCCCCAAAGTCGAACAAGAACAGAGTGCGGGGTGCGTGTGGTGCGAGAGTAATTCATTTGTTTCCGATGTGACATTTTAGCAATAATCTGGCTACCCAATCGGCGCCGTCAATCTATACTCTCGCGCATGTTAGGTCCATAGGCCGATATTATTACTGAATGTAATTTACTTCGAAGAGAGACAAACTACTGAACTAAGAGAGAGAGAGAGAGACATACATTCGGGTACATAAAAGAAGACAAGAGATACAAACCTAAATGTTAAGACTGATATTTCTATGTCAATCTCTGCAAGCCAGCTTAAAGTCATTCAAAGTTCACAATGCTTCCCATTTTTAAAAAAATCAATTATGCATTCCATGACCAGATTTGGGAACTCAAATGGGAAGCATTTTAAAAACACAGATTGTCTTTAAAGGGACATAAAGGCATGAAAAGTGTCATAAGAAAAGGACTTAATACTGAATCACTTCCATGAGTTTTTGAAACAATTGGGATGTTTACATCTGTAAAAGAGTAAAAACAGGAGAGTTCCAGGGGGAGGTAGGCAGTTTGTGGCAATTTTCTGGACCAATGATGCTACAATTACTGCCAGCATTTACCAACTTAAAAGCAGGTTGTCATCATCTCCCAGACCATATGCTATTGTATATGTGCAACCCGTCTAATCCGTCTGTCACTTGCCAGATCGTATCTACTACAAGCCTAAAGTCCAATGCCTGAAATCACGGTCTGAATGCTTTCAATTGTGTCGCCAAACAATGCTAATCCACTGAAGATTCTGTCAGGATTGCACACGCTTGCTTTTCTGTCCAGAATTGCCATAACTGCCACCCCCCCCCCCCCTAACTCTCCTTTTTAACTCTTTAGCAGAATGTTAAACATCCAAAATTGTTTTCAACTCGTGGAAGTGATTACAGTAAGGGTCTTTTCATTATGTCAAATTGTTTTTCATGCCATTATGTCCCTTTAATGTGCATGCATGTTGCGTTGGATGGGGGTCCAATCATTTAACAATTTAAGTATATACAATGGGATACGGATTTTGCGCTGAGGTTCGCACTTCTTTTTGAGGTGGCAACGAGAGGCCCGAAGTACTGATGGGTGGAGCATTATTGCTGTGTATGGTTGGTTCATCCAAAACATATTCTTGGCATATATGTTGTTTTGCATATAAGTATTGCCTTTCAAGCACAAAGAGGTGAAAGATGTATGACTGAACATATACCATACAACTAATGACTATCATCATTGTAAGTGTGCTCGATAGTGGTTTTGAAATGCAGGCTGTTTACCCAGACGTCGCGGTGTACTGCTACGATTGTGAGGCATATTTCATGATAAAACATGTGACAAGGCACTGCTTCCCTCTCAATATTGGCGCCTAAAACTCAAGTCTACTTACAAACTTCTCGAATATGCTTCAATTGATCTCCAGAGTACAGATTGGTGTTTACACCCACTTGCACGAAAATATGCAAGTTTATCGTGACCCGCGTTAAATGTTGACTCAATAAGTCTTGGCATCGAGTTTCTATTAATCAATGCAATCTGTAGGAAGCACACCACTAATTAATCTCACCATAGACTTGTTTACCAAATAACCTCTCATCAAACGCCATTTTTCTTGGCTATAAAGAGACTGGATATTTGAAACTCTTTGGGAAGTTTTAGGACCACATACCTCTTCAACGAATGAAAACCATCTGCCTGAATGCTTTGAGCTTCGGCTGATCCAGATGGCATTGCTCGCTGTGAGTGCACTTTGGCTGCGATCAGGTATAGCCTTCTCTTCCTTTAGGTAAGCCAAGGATGTTTACTGATGTATTGTAGAAACGCTCTGCTTTCCTACTTCTATTTGAACGTAGTAGGTAGACCATCCTCTGTTTTCACAGTCAGCCACTAGATATTGGGATTGCACTTCTTCTAGCATATGCGTTGTATAGGTTACCTTCATAGGGACCGCAGCTCTATGATGATCACGTCGTTGTTTTGGTAAACGCAGGAATGTGATATCTAGCCTAGCTTCTCAAGTGATTTCTGGAGGAACATTTTTGTGTTCCTCATCATTAGGAATATCCAGTCAATTGGCCTTCATCAGAATGTTGGTTGGCCTCTTCTTTGCGCATTGATAAGATGGATTTTGATAGGTTGTACCATCATCTGTGCGAAAGGATATTGTAGAGACGGAGTTCAAGCTCAGGTGTGAGGATTTTTTGTTTGCCTCTACGACGTACGGTACCAGGCCTGTGGCCTGTATTTGTCATGGCGCTAGTTGTATCATGTAATTAGTAGCTACCGCCATGGCGGATGTGGACATTGGCAATGACGATGATTACATAATTGCCAGGGTCGTATCTTGCCTTGCCCCACAGCTTCAGGTTGGCAGTGGGTGGAAGTTGATCATGAATTGCGTTGATATAGAACGACGTAGTCTCCTGCGTCCAGACCGTACAAAGTTTCTTCATGAGTGTAGACCTGCATGACAGACTCAACCACGCCCTTGTTCGCACAGCCGTAAGGTAGACCACATGTCTTCCTCGTTTACATCTTTGTGTGGTTCCTATCAGGAAAACAAAGGAACTCTGAGAACAATTTCATCCACTCGGTTCCATTCAATGTGTTACATACGCTTTTTGAAAAAAAATACCCCTCCATAATGAAAATTAATTACGGTATACAAATTCAGCTGCAGGGAATATCGTGTTGGGAAGTGTTCTTTTCTGATTTTGTCATTGTAATTATTGTACCTTCTATTACAAAACTTATGCGCAACATGCAGAGTTGTCTTTTGTTGGTAAAATTATGGCCTAGAGCGTTGGTCTCACTATCTTCCCGCTTTCTTCATGATACCACCGTCTACATTTGCCCTTTATCAAGGTGTGATAGTCCGAGGGGCTGGGGGCAATCACTCTTAGCTCGCCTTTCAACTATATCTTGGCACAAACGTCCATCGAGTGCACTTGGTGCGATTGCTTTGATCATCTCTCTGCTTGATACGATTTTTGGAGTTCTTTGAGACGTCAGGCATCACAGGATGGCCTTGACGGTAACCTTCCCCTTTCATAGTAATAGAGATTCGCATTCACACACAGAAAGTAATAATTTGAAATCTTTTTAATTCACCATTGCATTTTATCCTTTATTTTGATAATTGATTAAGTGTTTGGTTTCCGGTCTTCTTCAATATAGCTTTGCATATATATCTATTTGGCGCCACGTTTGAACGCGACCACCCTTGCTTAAATTTGGATTTTCCAAAACGGATTCCGTCATTGAACTCGTTACACGCGTCAATTCTTGGTTTGGTTTGCCAATTATCAATAGTCCTTTGACCCACTTGATTCATTACAGAACTCCTTTATGGTTTTATAAAATAAAGAATATTCATTTTAATAACATTACTACATTGCTTCAGACATCCTTGGTTTGAAATTTGTTTTTACAATAGTTTTTCTTGAAAATGTTAAGTTCGTTACATAAAAACCTTTTTTCATGATGTTCTCTTGAAACGGCTTAACCTTCAAATCTCAACAAAAACGAGTACAATAATATCATCCTATTGCAATATCACGTCTTGCATATCGTTTCCCCGTTTTCTCTGCAGTTGATTACCTCCAGTTCCGTTGTTCATTGTCCTGTTCTCAGTCCCTTAGGATTGGTCTCGCCCATCTGTCCGTCCTGTCCACCGTCCGGTTAACGCTCCATGTATTGCCTGTCCAATAAGAAATCGTAATTACTTTTTTTAAAGTTACAACATGTATTTTTTCTCTTCAGATGGGGTCAAATCTTAAAGCTCTCTGGGTTTTAGATACTTTCACGTTTCACCCATAATTATTTCAATTTCTGTATCATTAGCTTTATTTGTATACTTCGTCAATTTTGGTGTATAATTCTGATGTATAATTGATTGACTGATCAAATAATTGCGCTTTCTTTATCATTATATTCGTTCAAAATATGCTGCATTCTGTTTGAACAATATAAGGCTCTCATCTCATTCCTTGAATTTAAATTTTTATATTGCATTTTTGTATACTTTACTTATTTCTTAAAAATCGTATCCCGAGAAATGAATTAAAAGAAAACTTGATACTTCGGGTTTCTTTATACTGCCGCGTTTTTAAACATTACTGCTGTTTTTTGTAGAATTATCGACATCTGTGTTAATTGATTTTTTTACTTTGCCTTCCTGGTTAAAAAAAAGGGTGAAAAACGCCTAGAATTGGAAGACAGTAGAATGGATCCTATCATGTCTGCTGTCTCCAGTTTCATGGCGAACGCAGCCACTTTCACACCGTCCCAAACCTCAACCATTGGTCGTAATGGATTTTCAAAAGTGCGTGTTTATTCTCGTGCAGTACGATATACTCACGAAACCAAACCATAACCTTGTGTAGATTACCCACCTACTGATGGGTCTTGGAGAAGTGTTGAAATCCCTGATCGAAAATTGGATAAGTAATGAAAAGAGATCAATTACAGTATTTCACTATAATAATCTTCCAAGATCAATTGCATTCGATCCGTTTGGTGTGCAGGGAACCGAAAAGAAGATGGCTATACATGTATTTAACTTCGCTGAACAACCCGGGACAGTCCAAGAATAGGCTGAACGGTTTGTTGTTCCGTTTCGCTTCTCTTTAATTTTTAATAACATCGTTCAGAAAATACCTTCTAAAAAGGATTGAAGACACGGTTTTCTATTGCGTGAGGTCGTCTTAGATAGCCCAAGACCCAGTTGTGATTCAGATTAATGCATCGAACCATTTTTAATCGAAATACCAGGGGAGCATCAGAACATGAGGGTTACCCCTAAAATTGGCCTTAAATCCATGGGGGAGGCCGATGTTGACGGAATCCTTTTCGAGAATATACAATTTAAAATGTGTTACATTTTGAAAACATTCTAGTAATTATATCTACCTTCTCTGGGGAAAAATCCTAAAATGGCTCAAATTTCGGCATGATTTAGTGCAAAAAATTCGGGAAATTATAGAATTTAGGTAAATCAAGCCAATACTTAAGCACTCAAGTATTAATCTCAATCACGAATGTCTTGTCTCATGCAATTATTCACCTTTTAAAGGTGCAACGAGAGATTTCAAGCAGCCAGATTTTTTCAGTGTTTTTATACAGATTAGACAATCAATAGATTTGTACAACTCTTTTTATTTGTACAGAAATGTTATAATGGAAGTGAAAACAAAAGGTTAGTTTTACATGCGTATATACTTCAATATAAAAGATGGGCTGAATTTCCTATTTGCTTAATAGGAAATTAGAAATTTTACAAGGCTGTACCAAAGAAATAATTCTCAGGGTTATCTGTCAGATGGGGCATTTTACATCAATACAAAATCAAGAATTTTCACATTTTTTAGGGACGCTGTTATGTAAAATATCTCGTTACACCTTTAATGCCTACTCTTCTGAAATGGTACCCTCATTAAAACAAACGAGCACCCATGTAAATCCAGAAATTAAAGAATCATCTTGGATCTGTTACAGAAGACTGCAAACGTACAGTGACTAACGCACCGCTATTATCCGTTTAATACTAAACGGGAGACAAGCGGTAGAGATATAATGTCTCTCAACACATGCACAAAGGCAGGAGAAATTGGATTTGGATTATGATCGCCTGACAATTCCGCTAAGTCTTTTCCGGTCTGTTTGCTCTTTTCATGGATCATTCAAAGATCTCCTGAGCTATCATGTTTTCATCATCATTTTCATCATGACACTAATCACAGAGTACACTATTTCCTGAAGTATGGCCATGTAGAAATTTGGTTGACATGTCATGATATTAGAAAAGACAACGTAGGGATATAACCAATCCCAAAATGCTCTACCATTTCAAAGTTATCATTATATGCTGGTTCTTGCATAGTTACCAATAAGCAAATGGTGCGTTTTACTGACCTAAAAACCTTTTTTTAAACCATGACCGCCGGGATCGAACCCGGTTTAACATCTGTAAGAATACAAATCAAGGTGTCCCCTCCCCCACTCCTCCGGGCTCGCAATTAAATAATTGGAGGAAAATAATAATAATATATTTTCAAGACAAAGTTCAAAGTGGTCTCGATCGCCCTCGGACCCATGCCCTATTTCCGTACAGTGTGAACGCGCTCAAATGTTTAACTTCCATGCTCTTCGTCTCTTTTTATAGAAACACGTTGGTGATATGCAAAATGATTAAGTCATCTCTGAAGCCTCAAATGTATTACCCAAAGTCCGGCCCCGGGGGGGGGGGGTTCTTGGGTTTTGGTCGGGTACCCATGCTCGTTCCAAAAAAAGAGGGACTAGCTGCAAATGCGGGACTACCGCTAGGGGTATCAAATTCACAATAATCAAGTTCTAGTCCCGCTAGGGGTATCAAATCAGTTGTGATTGTGACTGGTTCAATGATACAAATATGAAAAATTAACCTAAACATATTAAAAAATAAACCCAAATGTGTAATTTTTCTTGCAGTAGCACACTGTGTCATTTTTCTTGTATATTAGATATTTTAAAGGTATATCTTTTATTCACGCATTTAGAACAGGTCCCGCAAGGGGTATAATTTCACTGCAAATTGGTCCCGTTAGGGGTATATTTTCACTGAAAACTCGCCAAAAACTGGTCCCGTTAGGGGTATATTTTCACTGAAAATTGGTCCCGTTAGGGGTCACCTTCAGAACCCCTGGAACGAGCATGGGTACCCAACAAACCCCTGAGAACCCCCCCCGGGAGTCCGGCCCAAAGTACATTAGTATCAATACTGGTATGAAAAGTATAATCGCAATGCCTTATGGGGTTGGTTAAAACTGTTTAAGCCATTTATTGATACGGAGCCGCCTGAAGGTCTTGTGACTTATCAGATTACGTCTCCACAATCTGTAGCTTGTTAGATCCTTCTGACGGTTGTTCGTTTAATGTTCTAAAACATTCTGAATATAGGCTTTATAGAATAGCAAGAAAAAAATACATTCCAAAATTGGGGCCTAAATGTTACTTAATATTTCTGAAAATTTCATGAGACATGAACCCACCAATGTAGTAACCTTACAGGATCAATTTTACAAACGTTTGACTCCAGTCACCACAAATGCCGAATACGATTTTGAGTTGTACCAACATTTACATATTTTTGACTTATCACATAATTGAATTATAATATTTACTTGATTTAAATATATTTTATAGATTTTCTTTATCGTATATTTACAGGAAATCCTCTTGAAAATGCAAGTGAAATTACAGGAAAAAAATACTGGAACTAGAGTTCTTTTCTAGAGGATTGCCTGTAAATTTACATAAAACCTCCTAAATCCACAGAAAAATATAGCTAAATTAGGGCCACGAACTGAAAAATACACGTTTTCTATAAATTTTTCATGAAATCACAGTTTTTCTACCGTGTTTACAACTTAGAAGGTCTGTAAAATTACGGGTTCCTTCCAAAACTGTTGGGTTAGAGGTTGTTATACAAGCAAAGAAAGGAAATTCAACACAGATTCCCTTAATTGTCAGTATATTTCTGGTTTAAAAAATATCGAATTTAAACAATTTATCATCAGTATTAATTATCCTGTCTCGTAAATCAATTGCTTCATATATATTTTTAAGAAAATACAATTATACAATGACAATTTACGGGATTATTAATTTACAATGTTGATTTTATTTGAGGTTGTATATCAGACAGCACCACCGGTGAAGACAAACAAACTGAAGACAAGGAGAAGAGGAGAAGACACACACACCGAAAGGTTTGTTGTTAAGTCGTGTTGTCTTACTTAATAAAAGCCTTTAATATCATCATCGTGTTAATTCAACAACTTACATGCATTATACCCGCAAGAAGTTATTATGTGCAATCAATGTTGATCAAAGATTAAGTATGTACTGCGTAACATCTTCGGAGTTTAATCTTCTTCTTTTTTATCAAACCATATTATTTAGTTTCTATAAGCAGAGAATGCTTTAAGCTACGAGATACGTCAATGTCTGGCAAAGATAAATGATTTACAAACGGGAAAAATAATCTTTATTGATGAATAGAATTGATATATCAATAGAGGAAATGAAGGTGTAAGTTCTTAAGTAAGAGCGTACTTACTTTAACTAGAGTTGATGTCATTCACTTTCGATTTTGGGCTTGTTAGTCTTTGCTGTTTTCGTTGATTCGTTGTTGTTAGGCCAACCGTTGTTGTTGTTGTTGTTGAAACGGCTGTTGTTGTTGTTGCTTTATAATATATTTTCTAATATTTGCATCGTACCCATATACCATTCACCGATTGGTGGTTTCAGAGGCGTCGGAACCGGTACGGATGGTACGGATGTGTCCGTACCACTTTTTTGCTAAAAAAAAAAAAGGAAAAAGAAAAAAAAAAAGAGAGAAAGGGAAGAGAGAAATGAACATGTTGATTTTTTTTCGGTTTATCATTCTCTTTAAGTCCATTTTCTTCGTCTCCACAACATGCTACACGTAGGCCTACGGTCCAATCTCTTTTCTGAACCGTACTACGTACACCTTTGACTATTTATATAACATCTTTGACGTACACGCACCCCTTTTTAAAATGTGTGTGCGTTGGATACTTTTACCATGATACTGAAAAATCCATTGATGAGTTGGTAGGCCTAAGTTTGACAATTTACTTCTTAACATTATTACCTCTAATAATACAACTAATTTTTATTAGTCCTATTAACTTCCTGTACAAATTATGATCTCCAAATTACGAAAATCGCTGGCTTAAGGGGGCTTCGCCCCCTTATATCCCCAACAGGGGCTCTGCCCCTTGGATCCCCGCTGGGGGTAAAACCCCCAGACCCCCGTCATCCGTACCACTTTATTTTGTGTTCCGACGTCCCTGGGTGGTTTATAATTGCTTATATAGGGTGGACGGTTTCCGATACAATAGGATGGAAAGAGTAAAGAAGAAGAAGAAGAAGAAGAAGAAGAAGAAGAAGAAGAAGAAGAAGAAGAAGAAGAAGAAGAAGAAGAAGAAGAAGAAGAAGAAGAAGAAGAAGAAGAAGAAGAAGCAGCAGCAGCAGCAGTAAGTAGTAAGTAGTAGTAGTAGTAGTAGTAGTAGTAGTAGTAGTAGTAGTAGTAGTAGTAGTAGTAGTTTTTTTTTTTTTTTTTTTTTTAAACAATTTATCATCAGTATTAATTATCCTGTCTCGTAAATCAATTGCTTCATATATATTTTTAAGAAAATACAATTATACAATGACAATTTACGGGATTATTAATTTACAATGTTGATTTTATTTGAGGTTGTATATCAGACAGCACCACCGGTGAAGACAAACAAACTGAAGACAAGGAGAAGAGGAGAAGACACACACACCGAAAGGTTTGTTGTTAAGTCGTGTTGTCTTACTTAATAAAAGCCTTTAATATCATCATCGTGTTAATTCAACAACTTACATGCATTATACCCGCAAGAAGTTATTATGTGCAATCAATGTTGATCAAAGATTAAGTATGTACTGCGTAACATCTTCGGAGTTTAATCTTCTTCTTTTTTATCAAACCATATTATTTAGTTTCTATAAGCAGAGAATGCTTTAAGCTACGAGATACGTCAATGTCTGGCAAAGATAAATGATTTACAAACGGGAAAAATAATCTTTATTGATGAATAGAATTGATATATCAATAGAGGAAATGAAGGTGTAAGTTCATAAGTAAGAGCGTACTTACTTTAACTAGAGTTGATGTCATTCACTTTCGATTTTGGGCTTGTTAGTCTTTGCTGTTTTCGTTGATTCGTTGTTGTTAGGCCAACCGTTGTTGTTGTTGTTGTTGAAACGGCTGTTGTTATTGTTGTTGTTGCTTTATAATATATTTTCTAATATTTGCATCGTACCCATATACCATTCACCGATTGGTGGTTAATGGTTTATAATTGCTTATATAGGGTGGACGGTTTCCGATACAATAGGATGGAAAGAGTATAGAAGAAGAAGAAGAAGAAGAAGAAGAAGAAGAAGAAGAAGAAGAAGAAGAAGCAGCAGCAGTAAGTAGTAAGTAGTAGTAGTAGTAGTAGTAGTAGTAGTAGTAGTAGTAGTAGTAGTAGTAGCAGTAGCAGTAGCAGTAGCAGTAGCAGCAGCAGCAGCAGCAGCAGCAGCAGTACACTCTAAATCAAATGGTCGAACTATTGTTGAACTCCACTGATGATATGTATCCAAAAGAACTTTAAATAAATCTGTATAGACTTCGAATACTAGTAAGTCAAAATGTTTTACAAAATGAACTTTGGTGCCATTTGGTTCAAAACTGAAGGCACATACTTTTCAGTTCTTATTACAAATAAATGTTGTGTGCGTTGCATGTGCTTGTATTTTCGGGACAACTATGTATTAGTGACATTAACACATAGTTGTCCCGCAAATACAAACACATTGTATAAAAAGCTGCAAATCGTCTGCTAACAATTTACAAGCGTTTTCCCGTACCGCAATTAATATGTAAGTCCATTTTATGAGATATATAATGTCAAATAAGCACTCTTTGTAAACCGGTTTGTTCAAAGTTTTTTTGGCTACATATAATTAGAGTAAAACAAATGGGTCAACCATTTGTACATAACTACGTTATCCGTTGCAAAATTTTTAGAGTGAAGTAGTATAGTAGTCACTGGCATAACAAGCGGGGGTACAGGGGAGGTTGCCACACCATAGAGGTTTCACAGGGGGAAAAACCTTAAAAATTATGCTGAATCAGCCTTTTTTTTGCCTGCTGCACCGGAAAATTTTAAACTTCAGCCAGGAAAATCTGTCTCAAAACCACCTCCAACCGGGAAAAGCTGCCTCAAAACCGGTAATATGCCCCTCTGACAAGTAACCCCTGTTAGTGTTACGCCCCTGGTATAGTAGCAGCAGTTTTTTGACTCGGACCTTGTGAGACTCGGACTCGAAGCCGAGTAAGCCGAGTCCATCCGAGTCCAAGTCTCAGTGATTAATTAGTTCATGTTTGCAGTGATATGATCAGTCCTGTTGATTGTGTCTGCTGCGATATACAGAATTTCCCAGGAGAATTTCGAGGCTCAACTTCCGGGTTGGAAGAACTACATGGATATAGCTTATGGTTTTTATGGTTGTTTTACCTGTAGTTTTGATTAAAAAGTAACATTTTCAAGAACCAAGGCTGTTTGTATTGTGTTTTACTACAAACATGGTCTTTATGATCATTTTATTAATGCCAACATGTGAATTCTCAATTAAAATTTTTATCTAAAAATTATTGGCCCATTTTCATATAGAGTATCAATACCTCCAAGTATCACCTAAAATTTTCTCTTAATTGTACCCAAAACTACCAAACTGGGTGTTTTTTGGTAAGTAAGTGCAGTATAAGTGCAAATATACATCCAAATTCCACAATTTGGGTGAAAATGTTAGCTTGCACCATTTTGAATGGTAATAATACAACTACAGAGTGACTCGGTCGAGTCCGGACTCGAGTCCATATTCTCCTGGACTCGGACTCAACTTGGACTCGGACCTTGGCGGACTTGGACTCGGACTCGACTAGTGTACCTATATGGAATCGGACTTGGACTCGACTCGGGTGTCTTTGGACTCGGACTCTGTTGGACTCGGACTCGAATAAGGGGGACTCTATTCCAACACTGACTGCAGTAGCAATGGCAGAATAGCAGCAGCAGTAGTAGCAGTAGATACGCAGCAGCAGCAGTATAGTAGTAGCAGTGTTAATTATTTCCTCCATTGAGGTTGATGGTTTCGATATCATGCAGGTAGATATCTGGGGATGTTGAACTTGAAGAAGCTAATACTGAAAATTGGATTTAGTCCACTCATGCTATTCCAATGATATTGGACTTGACATACATTTTGATATTTCCAAGGACATGAGACCAGGCACATGCCTTGCTAAGCCACTTCCACCATTCCGTCCACGAACGACAGATAATGATTCCTGCAATGTGATACTGATTTTGTACATTTGAGGTATCACAATAGCTGTTTCGAGGTGACAGACCAGCGGCCTGAAATATTTTATGACTTGTTGGTATCCGTGGTTGTTGTTTATCGTTGTTTCATGAAAAACTTAATTCTTGGCATGTAAGCAATAATTTATCATATTATGCTTGGCGGTTGCTGGTACTGGTTGTTGGTGCCGGTTGCTGGTGGTCGCTGGTGGTGGCTGTTGGTTGTTGTTTTGTTGTTGTTGTTGTTGTTATCGTCGTTGTTGTCGTCATCGTTGCTGTCGTTGTTGTTGTTAAATGTTGTTGTTGTCGTTTAACGTTCTAAGCGTTTGAACTCGATATCGGAGTCTAACTGCAAAAGGAATATCCTGTTTTAAATTTCCCGATTCTGTTCGACCATTGAACAATGCAACTTGTTAAATCGGTCATCTACGCCCTCTCGTATTTCTCTGATGTAAGGTCTTTAATGAAGTCTATTATTGAATGCATAATTTATCGGGGTTCAACCTATATGAATAATGGTTCTTTTTAATTAACAATTGTGTCATTACAAACTATTCTGTGCTCATAGAAGCCTGCGAGTTGTGTCCTCGGCAGCATTACCAACCTCATCACCATTCTAGACTTGGAGCAGGCGCCCTATCATCTCGTAGTTTTTGGCACTGCCACTATTTTGTATTCTTTAAAACCTTGTCAAAAAGATCAAATGACAAATACATCTCAAACCTTTACTTTGTAAACTGCAGTGCAGTGACCGACTTTCACAAACGAACAAATTTGACAAGCGTGCATGGCCGCTGCAATTGCCAACTCGCGACGTGATTCGAACACAAAAACTAGGAGGTGTTAAATATTTCTCTTTAATACCCATATCATTGGCGCGTTCTGGCAGCTTTTAAGCGATTCGGTTTTCCACAGAAAAACATATAGATTAATGAAAGAGCCTTTGTGAGGTGTCAGAGTCGATAAAAATTTCAGTTTTCACACTTGCGAGTTTGGAGAGAGGTGCTAATGTGAAGCAAATGTACATTACCGTGTTGATGTTTCTTGATTAATTGTACTTTTATTTGCGTGAATGCCAGAGTGTCATTGCAGTTATCTCGCCACTCATATTCTCTGTTTGACTCCGTTATTTTCCCGTTCAAACTTTTCGGAAATGTCATCAAGAAATAGAACTGAATTTTTACCACCATGCCCTAAAAAGATCGTCAGTATTGACTACTAGGATATTATTTTCATTTTATCCAGCCAGTGACGTCAACGCTTTGACGCACCTATGACGCACGTGAAAAAATATGGCGCCTTTGGGCGCACGCGTATATATAATGCAACGCGCGCGATTTATAAACGGCTACGGCCACTGAAGACGCAATCACGTCACTGAGTTTATAATACAGGAGCAGAAGTGCTATACTAGGCGGACCTCATAACGTCGCGGATTGATATTAATATTCCGATCATGGAGAATTGCGTTGCGAGAAAACACTACTGTAGCGGTGTCCGGAATAATCAAATTTATGGTCTTACGTATCGTCTGCCTCCTTTTCCAAATAAAATACGGTATAGAGCAGACTAGGCATATACATCGTCCATAAGATGGATCTACTTTTCAGCGTAGGAGTAAAAGCGTAACAATTCCTGTCTATTTATTACTGAATATAGGCCTGAATATATACTAAGTAAATATAGGCCTAGTTGTAGTGTCGGTATATTACCCATAATTCTGTAGTCATGAAAGATTTAAGGCCCACTACGAGATCTTCAGCCTCGTATCAGTCACACCATCATCAAACTTGATGTTTTGTTGTGACTTTTCCAGAAACCTTATATTCCGAGATCTAGAACTCAATTATTCACCGACTAAAAATAAAATTTTAGTTAAATTACTCTTTTCGTTGTCGCATTTAACGCTATAAAATTAGTTGTTTTCACTCAAATGGGGTCATTTTATTTTTAATCGGTGCATATTTGATCCCGTATTTTTAAGTAAGTTCCTTTAAAACATTTTAAATGTTAGTTTGGTCACCAAACACTGCCACCTCTTTCGGTAAATCTGTACACAGTAGCTTATGGGTTTGGTTGCTAGCTTGGTTGCTTGCTTGCTTGCGGTTTGCTTTTGTTAGTTATTTTCTTTTGTTTGTTTGCTTGTTTGTTTGTTTGTTTATTTGTTTATTTGCTCGTTTGATTGTTTGTTTATCTCTTCACAATGAACCCTGAAGTAAATGTTTTCAAAGCAGAAATTCAAATCACGGTCTTAAAATTTTAAAGTTGCTTTCTTTTTTATGATAGAATTTGCCAAGTATAGGCCTACACTGCAACATAGACATGTAAGGTCAAAAACGTACTTAGGAATTAAACAACTTTGCAGTTCTAAAGTTTGCAACTTTATTATTAATTAATAAACACTTAAGTTATAGAAGTTTAAACCTATAATTTTAGAGGTTTTTAATGGCAAAAGCGCAGGTGTATAGGATTTTACAATCAATATTTAGGATTTTAACACCCAGTGCTTGTGAATTAAACATATACCGTTCATGATTTAAACATGTTTAACATTTAAACAGATGTTTAACATTTTACATCATGCTAGAAAGTGACAACAACTTTAATTCCCAAACACATTTTACAGTGAACCTAACATGACAGGGAAGCGTCGCTTTCTCAATATTTTCCCAATTCTTCAAATATACAAAAGAGTGAATTTCACTCTAAAATAGTGACTACAGGGCGCACTCGGAAAAGATACAATTCACACCTTTCGAAGAATATTTTGGGTCAAATTTCCTCTTGACAATTTACAAAATGTCAGTATTGGTAATCCACCTAGAATGTTTGACCTTGATTGTGATCCTTTAATCCACAATTCTATGATTTACTGAAGCCAACTAAACTACTTAAAACTAACTTAGGCCAAAAAGAATTGTAAAATCCACATTATATTTGCCATTTATAAAAATCCGTCGCGTCTCTAGCTCTGGTTCGCCATCCAAAGCCTTTAGAAAAGGGAATATTATACAAAGATTGAACTCAATTTTTGTCTTTTTTTTAAAACTAACTTAAGGGGGAAATCATTATTTACAACGGGGAGAAACCTTTTTCGAAATCCCCCTTCGCTGCCGTTCAAAAATTAGCTTAAACATTTTTAATTATGTTTCTTATCTCGTTGTAAGGTTGTTTTCGTCCCAAAAGTGAAATGTGTGTTTTAAAACAATTTCGTCTTTGATCAATTATATTTAGATTAAACGTTTGACCAATGAATTTAACTTTATTTTCATATTTTCGGTGAAATCAATTCAATTTCGTCAATCCATGGCCCATCATAAGAATGTATATATAAAGTAGTTTCGTCTTTGATCATATAATTTCACATTTAACTTGTTATATTTCATATCGTGCAGTGCTGTTTGTATAGTCTAAAAGTTAGGCCCATATAACATCAATAAAATTGGTCATATCATTTTTCTGTCTTTTCCTTTGTATAAACAAAAGTAAAGAAAGAAAAATGAGGTTAATTATATATAGAAAGAAAGAAAGAAATACAAACAAATAATATAATATATAAACAAAGGAAAAGACATGAAAATTATGATAAATTTTGCTGATGTTATAGGGCTAACTTTTAGCCATGGCTTATACGTACACTGAGCACACGAGACGAAATATACTGAGCTAAATGTGAAATTATATGAACAAGGACGAAATATAATTTGTACATTCAGATGGTCCATGTATACGACGAAATTAAATTGATCTCGACAAAGACGTATGAAAATTAAGTTAATTTCACTGATCAAACGTTTATGACCAAAAACGAAATTGTTTTAAACAAACGCACATTTAATTTTTTGGGGACGAAAACTTATCGAGATATGAAACATAATGAACAATGTTTTAAACTAACTGGGAAAACCTTTACTAAATAATAAATACGTCACAAATAATTATGTCAAAAAGTACAAATTATCCTGTTTTTTTAGGTCAAAGGTCATTATTTTTTTCCATATCCAATTACTCTAATTTGGCAACATTTTGACACCTGCACGCGTTTGATACCATATGTTTCAAAAATGGTGTTTTGTAAACGTTTTGATAACTGAAATGTGACCAGTCATGGCTCTAATGCATTTAATGCACTTCAAATACATGCAGAGAAAGTTCGATTCAATTCATTTTCTTTTTTTCTTAAGTGTGAGTTTTTACTTTTTCACTTCTGAGATTCTTACCTGTAAAACAAAATCGTGTCGTTTAAATGCTTAGCCCAACAAGAGTTATGGCATAACTTTAAAGTCCTCGGAGTCACGCTCTGGCTATGGAAATATCACCTAAATACAATTTTGATGTGCATCATTAGGCATATAGCTTCTAATAGCGCTGTAACACGGGTCAACTCTTACGGGAGTTTTGAAATATTAATGATAGTACAAACGTGCATTGATGGGAGTGAAACTTGGGTATATTGTGAACAGTCACGACTTTTGATATCGAGTTTTAACACGCGAACAAACATGGAATGGACTCGGGGGCTCTCAATGGTGAGTTATAGTAAGATACAGTATCGCCGAAGATACGTGCAAGTTAATGCTTGTCTGAACTATGGCATGGGGTGTGGCCATTTTGTACCGGGAATAAGTATATCCCCCGACACATCCATGTAACGTCCAACGATAATTGTTTTGCCGTCGCTCCCTGACCGCTGTTTGATATATAATACCTTAAAAATAAGAGTCGCTCAATGAGGAAGAAAAACAAATCTCGGGAGCAAAGAGAAAGAAACATCTTAACGGGCATTAGTCGGGCTTCTTTTCAATTCCAAAGAGCCCATTTGAGCAAATATAAGTTCAGAAGAACACTTTTCGTCGTCCTCGAAAAATCATTTCCCATTTTCAGCCTCCTGTTAAAGAATGAACCCCATTTTTCATTCCAAATTTGGTATAAATATGAGTCGATTTTCAAAATTTTCCTAAAATTGATTGGAACGTTAGAACATTTTCTTCAATGTAGACTCGATTTTCTTTTTCAAATTCGTTAAAACAAGCGAAATTTTGAAAACAATTGCAAATATGTAGAAAAACTATGGGTCCCATTTTCAGAGAAAATAGATATGGAACCTATATTGCCAGGCACTCGGAGTCAAAACAGTCTTAAGATCCCCCCCTCCCCTGCCCTCCACACAACAAGCGTGAGCCTGGGCATATTTTGAATATACATCTTACACATTTCAAAACCTAGTTGCTGAAATACCTTTCACAATTTAAAAGTGAAGCAATTTTTATA
>JAMKCH010001911.1:0-78300 GCA_023653785.1 Ophioderma brevispina
CCACAATGTGATTTATGACCTTTATCCCAGTCATATTAAATCATTTTTTACATGAGGAATTCTTCATGCTTATATTGTGAATTATGCTGGAGTCATTATCTACTTCTTGTGTTTTCCATAGGATATGTACCTCTATAAACACAGTCCCACCCCAACATAGACCCACTTTCCCTCCTCTTCCAAGTTGACAGTGGCAGATCACAAAAAATAAAATCCATTAACATTTCTTCCAGGTTAATATTTGCATTCTCTACACATGGATTTTTGTTTCCGCTGAACTAAATTTGGAATGGGGCCTGTAAAATGGGCTCGGTTTGCACCTCTGTATGTTGATATGTCCGGCAGTGGGAAAAATTTTAACCCTGGAATTTCTAAATGTTAACCCTGGAATTTCTGTGATAAAAATGTTAACCCTATCTGTCCGGAGCTGACTTAAGGGGGTAGTCTGGTGTAGTTTTAGTTATCACTTCTTTGTGATCGTGACATTTGCCGGGGACATATTTTACGCATCGCGTAAATTACGAGTTAGCCTTTTGTAGATTTGTCTTAGAGATTTCCGTAGCTGGTAATGTTCTTCTGATTCAGTTGAGTGGGGTGGTGGGGTGGGAGAAGGAAGATAAATGAGATATTTGATATGAGAAGTTTGCAAGTATTTCTGTAGGCGTATTTATTGCAAATTGTAACTAGGCTTCCATACCTTTTTAATTTTTACACTTTGATGGCCACTTGTGCGACTTTTCCCATAATCTGAATTCCCACACTTTGTTAAAAAGTCTTCAACGCTGATACGTTTATTATAGGAAAAACTAGCTATCTGGAAGTGGCCTGAAAGTACTTTTTGTGAGAAATGTCATACGACAGTTGGACCACATTTTGAGGTATTGTTGTGTTGTGTGGATGTTGACAGAGGGACCAGGTGTCCATCAGTTAGAATTATGAGCTGGAGGAAGAAAGTGTCTGCCTGTCTAGGACAACCAAGCCCTGGTGTGATCCAATAGGGTGCTTGCTTGGCTGGTATGCATGGGTTTTTTATGTCCCATACTTGGCCACTTCACTGGTATGATGTGTTTACCTTGTTGTTTAGTGTGAATCTAAAGGGGCACTTGTTGATTTGAAATTGTGATATCATTGTTGCAATACTCTATCCATCTGGAATTTTGACTATTTCAAGCATTTTGGAGAAACTTTACAGAAGGCACAATTTTGCTCAAAACCCCAGTTCTGGGAAAGAAGGAAAAATGGACTGAGCATGAGTACTTTGAAGGTGCAATTTGTGATCAGTATTTTCATTACTGTTCGTAGTTCAATAGATATCCTCAAGAAAAGGTTCAAAATGTTGGTTGATTCTGGTGTTTTTTATGTATGAGCAAATGTTTGTACTAGTGTGTCCCATAGGCCACTGTATTGTTATTTTTTGTTTGCAGACATAAAATACAAAATGACAAATTTCTTTCAGAGTATTGAATCTGCACCTAAAAATAAACAAAAATATTAAAATTGCTAAGCTTGGCCATTGGTGGCAATAGTCTTCATGGTCTAGTGGTCAAGGATAATTGGCAGTGAGTTTTACTACAAACTAGATGAAGAATTAGTTAATTTAGTAGTCATGCATGCATGGGTGAAAAGAAGTTTAAAGGGGCTATAGCTATGCATGGGTGAATTGTCAAAAACTTCAATGCCAAAAGGATCGGTTGAACTCACTTAATATCTTGTCTCTTTCATGTGGAATGTCATACTTCACTGACACACATATTATGGGTCTTGTAAATGCAGCAATTTATAAAAAAAATTGGCTTGAATTCTGACTCCAGGAAAATATAGCACAAAGAATTTCAATTTGGGAATGGTACTGGGTCCTGTCTAAGGAATTTTGTTGTTTTGGGGCAATTTTAAGCAAGTTTTATCTTCTATACATCTGTATCATTTGGAAAGTTCTAAGGCATAAGATAGGGCAGGGCTCAGAAAGAAGCACCCCTGATTTTTTTTCGAACCCAGGTTTTTTGCATATTTGGAATGCTTACTAATGTATTAGATCACACCTGAAGTGAAAAAGCCGAATACGCCGTCTTTATGTAATAAGATCATCAAGCTGATGATTTAGTATTTTCTGTCGTGCACGACAAAAAAATCAAAGCATGTTTTTCTATGGGGACGATTACAAAAAGTTCAAAACAGGTTTTTGGGTTTTCCTTTTACTTGTGTATCCAATAAACCTTAGAAACATTCTCAGTAGGCGTTCTACAACCGATCGAGTGCAAATTCAGAGAAATTTGTATCCTCAAAAAATCATCTCCTGTCCCTTTAACTTGGCTTGGCTTGGGGCAGGAAAGGATGCTACTCCTAGAGCTCGGCTCCCATCAACTATGAAATATTTAAGCATGGGAAAAAAGCTAGTGCACACCAATTGTGAAGCCTGGTTACCACAAGGAACCAAAATGGTCCAATCACTGTGTCTATGGTCCAATAGTCCAATAGATTGTGTCAAATAAGGTAGTCACCATGTCAAGGCCAAAAAGAAATTTAGTGGAAAATTCAGAGTGATGTTTTTTGGTTGGAGAAAGAATACCTGCCATTTGTGGCTGTAATTCTTTAGGATCACCTCAGCTTCAGCAAGATAGTATGTCTGCACAAATTGTCCAAAATGTTTTTTTGAGTGGGGGGGGGGGAAAGAAAGCTTATTGAATGTTTATATTGCAAATGTAGAGCCAAACACTTGAGTGCATTCCCACCATAAGGCAAAATTCATGCAAGGCCAAAAAGTTCATTTTGTCTACTTGACCAATTAACAAAAAAACTAGGTATGCTAAGAATTTTCAAGTGGTTAGTAGTTTGTAACAGTGGCAAGGTCTCTGTAAAAAAAAAGCAGAAAATGCAGAGTAAATTGTATGCGAGTTGAGATTGTGTATAAAAACTACTGATAGAAATGTAATCCCAAAAATTATAGGGGAATTGCAGTATCAAGTAATTTGTGTAAATTGTTTTGTTTAATCTTACATAACAGACTATCATTGTTTATTGATAAAAATAATATCATCCCAAAAGAGCAATTTTTTTTTTTTTTTTTTTTAGAAAGCTTATTGAATGTTTATATTGCAAATGTAGAGCCAAACACTTGAGTGCATTCCCACCATAAGGCAAAATTCATGCAAGGCCAAAAAGTTCATTTTGTCTACTTGACCAATTAACAAAAAAAACTAGGTATGCTAAGAATTTTCAAGTGATTAGTAGTTTGTAACAGTGGCAAGGTCTCTGTAAAAAAAAACACAGAAAATGCAGAGTAAATTGTATGCGAGTTGAGATTGTGTATAAAAACTACTGATAGAAATGTTCAATTTTCTCAATGGGTTCTATAGGTTTTAGACCCAGTTGAGGGATGTTTTTGTAAGAAAACAATTTCTGACCCTCTGCAAAATGTCCATAGAACACCTTTGTTTTGAGAATAAGTTTCATTTGCATTCTCTGTTTGTACGATGCTGCTTTTAATTTAACCATTGGGCCATAGTAATGAACACATTAAGAAAAGGTAAACAAATATGACAATTAAATTCATAATTTAAATAGGTTCTGATTTTTAAGCTAACAAAAGTAACAGAGAATTATTATCAATCATCATCTCCAACACAACGATTCAAACAAACATATACCACTAAAATTTTGATATTTGGGTTTGCTAGGATTAACTTTTAGTGTTGTTCAGTGACCAAAAAATGGCTGAATTGTGTAGGCCCTATATAAAACATCCAGTATGTATGCAAAACGTATTACTTTGGGCAACTAATTTAATTCATTAAAAATAGTTTGGATATAGTTGAAATGAAACATGAATTAGTAGAGATGACTGACTCACTTGAGTGTTGATAGCTGTCATTTCCAAACTCTTAACATCCTCTTGATGACACCAATATCAGTTCCACTGACAAGCTCGCTGCCCTTGTAACCACAAGTATATAGAATGACACCTAGACGAGCAGTGGAAATCAGTTGCAGATGCCAAAAACTGTTAAAGTATTTATACAGGAGACATTGGAGGAAGTTGCCGCCAGAGAGTAAAATTGCCAAAGTCAGGCCAGTAACCCTGCTCCAACTAGGGAATATATAGGCAAACCGAAGCATGTTTACCAAATAACATTAATTTGACTCAAATTAGTCAAAGTTGGTGGCATTGCCATCAGAAATAGGACGAAACATTGCGAATTCCATTCTTCCTGATATTTAAGTCGGGAATGCAAATGGTCTTCAGTCCGATACTGTATTTTACTAGAAGGAGACATGTAACATTTTTTGATAGTGGCCACTGGAATATTGGTGAAACAAGAGAATTTCACATGTCCAGGTGTATTGTGCGAAAAAATGTGGACAAACCTATTTTGACACTGATGAAAGCCTTCCATCAAAAACATCCTCATATATTCTTTGGTTAAAAAAAATTCGATGTAATTTCAGATTGGCAGCAAAAATGCAAAATTAATGAAAAAAAAGCTATTAGAAAATCACATTTTGTTTTAATTTTGTAAGAACCTTTCTGCAGCCAACCACATGGTAAAAAGAACTATTCAGTATCTAACCTATATGAAATCGCTACCATATGACGCGGTGTATGAATGCCTTGAAATATCTTGTTGCGGTTATGAATTCTCTCCTGGAAACCAAAATTAATATGAAGCCTGATGTAGCTGATGTATACGTCCACATCAATATAAAAACAGGGCTTGAATTTAGATATGTTCCATACAAACATTTAGAAATTTCAATTGTATACCAAATATTTGATTCTAAAGATAATCCTATAAGGGATTTATTGATGAAATTTGAAGCTTTAAATCAGTGCAAATAAAATCAGGGGTTTGCAATTTTTAGAGACGCCGCTGATTTGGAAATTGCTCAGACATAATCATGAGCACTTTGCTTGGCAGCCCTGAAAAGGTTCCACAACCTGTGGAGTTTGGCATGGTTAGGTGTGATAGCTTGGAGGTGTGTTGCACTGTCATTGCATGTGACCATGCATAAAACATAACCACTCACAGACCTATATTCCCACTACATATGCAGAAGATTGTGTATCTGGTATAAGTCATCATGGGTCATGAGGAGGATTAGGAGGTTAGCATGGTCAGTGTTTTGTAACAAGGCCGCCATCATAAAAACAATCTGCTAGGCCACTGGCCTGGAAATAAATATGAACAACTTTATGGTTAGGTCTGGTAACTTATATTCTGAACGGAATTATTTTGAGCTCAACAACAGCGGCACAGTATAAAACATGTTAGATCTTTCTGTGGGGCAGACTCAACAGGGAATTATTGATGGGATGATGAATGAAAACATCTTAAGATCAATGGTGACTGGTTGGGTACTTGCATTATGAAGTGGATACAGGACAGAAAGGCTGTGGCTTTCAAAAACAAGGTGCTGCTATTTGGTGGACAGAAAAGTGCAAAAAAAAAATAGGGGTATTTGGATGAGGAGAGCCAAAAGACTATAGTAGGTTATTTATTTGTCTAAATTTGCTAATTCATAAAATTCTTGTCTTTGGGTTTACGATGTGCACAAAAAAAAAATATAAAGAATATGGTTTCTTTTTCAATTAATAAAAAAATAGGAATTTTGGGGACAGCAGTAAGCGTAATAAAATCATTAAAATATGTGCTCTTGAACGTGATTGCTAAAAAATGCGAGGCATTTCATGATCCACAACTCATACCCAAAACCGTTTACCTAAAAAGTACGAGATTTTATATGAATCCGATAAACCTTTAACATTAGAATCCATATGTCTTAGTACCTAATCTTACGTGAAAATTTGGTCGTGGTATCGTAAAAGTAGCAATTTTGTATTTTCTGTCCTTAAATGGACAAATTTCAGACACAGTGGCCAATGGGAGAATTGGGAAACAAGCAATTGTCATAACACAAAACTGCAAGCTCGTAATCAACTGAAAATTTTGTGAATAAGCTTTCTCAAGGATATATAGTGAACGATGAATAAAAACAGAGTTGCGGAATCACGAAATGGGTATTTCACATAAGCGTGCCCTTTCAGTCTAACGGGGGGTTCTGAAAAATGAAGAAGTTGTGTGAGGAGAAAAAATTAACAGATTCTGAACCTGGGGCCGGTCATATACCATTTCTATCTAAGTACAGACCGTGCATCCTTGTTTAACCTATGAAATCTTTCACTTGAAGATACAGTGATTTAAAAATAGGGCACATGGAGGGGAGCACAGTTTTGTTTAACAATTAACACATCAACTTCAATAACTGCCAATGTGACACAATTTCTTTGACACATAATATGCTCGGTGTATTACTCATCAGATGTCAAATAACTTAATTTCAGTCTCAGGCGGGTTCATATTTTACCTTAAATTAAATGTATGATGGGGCTAATTGGCAAATCAGATATGGAGCTAGGGAAAATGATTTAGTAGCACCAAAGTCAACGTTCTTTTTAATGGACTCAAAATACAAGATACAGTGTTTTAGATAAGTCTTATGTTGTTGGTGTTGTGTATGACTGTATGTGAGCGCATCACATGAGTCGCAAGAACCTTGTAACTGTGAGCTTTCAGGGTCTCATTCAGTTGAAAAAAGTAGGGGAGAGGACAATTGTATTTAACAACCAAACCTTACCAATTGTAGGAACCATATTCATGCGACGTTAGTTACAATGCATTTAGCATTGAAAATATTTTCTGCCTCAACAGGTCAGGATAATGCATGTACAGATACCAGTTAAAATGCATCACTATGTGGTAAAAAATGGCATTTTAAGTGCCCACAGTTCCAATTAGTTAAGAGAAAAACTTGCACTGTATGACCTGAATGAAAACAACCATGTGTTTTTTGTCGAACCAGTCTTTCACTTAGCACAACACTGTTGTTGTTTACTAATAAATGGATTAGTAAGACCATGGTCTTAGTATCTCAAAATTAATGTGAACTCTCAAGGAGTGACTCATTTACATGTTCTGGAGCCTTGTGAGGACATTGTTTTAACAAATCATAAGGGTGAAATGCAACTTATTTAGTGTGCAATCAATACATTTGACACTGCCAGTCTTCCTTTTGATTTTCAAAGATAAAATTATCATAAATCAGAACAAATATGCTAGATTTTTAATTTCTAAAGTTCCAGAGACAGGGTAGAGGTATGAGACCAGGAGGATATTAAACGCACTAAACCCTAATTACTTGTGAATTTGAGCCTCCTGTTAATTTTAACTTTGGTAATAAACTATTATCTGACTATGTTGCAGATGAATTGGTGAAATAATGTTCAAAATCCAAAAGTATCTTACCTTCACGTGGACCCAAGCAAAGGATCTGTTGTACCTTTATGTCCTCTCCAAAACAACCGAAAGCATACCGGTATGTGTTTTACCGGGTAGTACATAAATGTCATGGTCAATGCATTTTGTCAATTACACAATTTACTACAGTTTCACATCAAGTTTCCTTGTATATACGAAAACCACACAACCATGTAAGAGTAAAATGCCCACCTCTGTGAGGTCTTTTCCTAAACTTACATACAGGGGCGTTTACCAGAAAATCAAATCCAGAACAGATTCATAGTAAAGGAAAGATTATTGAGATTCTAATATCTAGCACTCAGTAATAATTTTCGACAAAATGAAAATTTACGGTTAAAATACTGAGTGTTCTATACATGTTAAAAAAATAACTACCTTTTTTTGGAGCTGAGGAATAGAATCTTTAAACAGCGCAGTAGCGTGAGGACAACGGCCATCCATTAATTAATTAGTGAGGTAATCATACATCTGTAGGTGATGAAGCATACCATTGTGACAAACCATAATTAGTAATATCAAAATCCTAAATACTGTCAAAAATTAAAAAATTCATCTGTTCTGGCCGAGGACGCATTTTTTTAACGGAAAATGAAGACCCCCCCCATTTTACATATTGGCAAAGCAATAAAATATATCAATGCAATCTTTTCAATGATTTGTCAAATGTCATCACTTAGACATTATGAGGATTTTAAATATAACGAGTTTTGGGAATACTTTCATTTTGATTTCAACTAATGGGGACTTCAGTTCTGGGGAGGACACAACTTTATTTAACGGAAAAAAAATACTGTTTACAATGAATGCTTATAAATTCCCAACCATTTATAGGTCAATTTTGGTACAAATACGTTTCATTCATACTGTGCTACACTGTCATACTTTCTCAGTAAACAATATGCAGATAAAAGCTCATTAATTCATCTGAGGATATCAATGAATTTAATTAAAAATGTGAAATGAGAATCATCCAAATCTGTTAAAAATGACACGAACATGTTCAAAATTACCAAAAACAATATTGAAATGTTCTGAAAATATGCAATTGTAGCTTGGTGCTTGATGGGCCGTCGATCAATAAAACCACCAATAACAATGAACTGTGACAGGTGAATGCTAGATACTGAACAAATCGGGTTGAAATCCATTTGTACAAAGTGTACCATATTAATGTGACAATAACCAAAATGCCACCCTTTTAACAGCCTTACACCTGTGTCCCTCCAAAAATTTGACCCACCCCGGTTGTTCTGTTTTGGATCATACGGTTAGGCAGACAACCCTTGTATTATGGAATGAATGACTTCTGTATGTTCTGTGTGGTCATCCTAGAAACAAGGTGGTGGATTTTGTAGAAACCCTTGTGAATACAAATAACCATAAGATATTGTAGGATTTGGAAAAGGCTGAAATACATCGCCATATAAGATGAGAAGACAAGATAGGAATAAGGCATTTATTAAAGGTCATGGCCCGATCCACTAACTAGCCTCTCCCCAGGGACACAGATGTACTGGAAGTGTCAAATTTTTTAGATCAGAAGAAAGCTACTTCGTTTCTCACTTACCCTTTGAAATCCTTAGGGCTCAATGATGTTTGGTTGGATGTTATGAGCGAAAAAGCGCCTCAATTTGGTCGGACCCATATTAATTTAAAGTTACTCTATGGGGCTTATAAAATCAGTTTTTACCGCTCACATCAAAACAGATTGATTATACCGGCGTGAAACTTTACAGATGCGGTTTTGGGGTGAAGGCCCTTCTATCAGGATGAAACTTATATACTTAAATAGGGGACCATCCTCCTTTATAGGGCATTTTGTTTTATGGAAGTTTTCTCTGTTTTCAATCTTCACATCGGCCTGTAGCACATGCACGTTCTAGGCTGTATCGTTAATATGCTAAGATATGAAATATGCTCGTAATTGATAGAACCACACAACCAATTTAGACTACCGTCCCAGCGGTATCGGGTATGATCGTCATTTGGGCAATACTAACAATCTGGCATATATTGTTAATTAGTGCTAGAATATAAAATCTGTACCTAATGATAGAAACCATCTCGTGCAGAATATTGGTCCCATTGCCCCCTGCTTTTTTTCTATCAAGTATGATGGTCAATGGTGCATAACGTAAAACATCTGCATCTGGAATGCCCTCTACTGCGAGAATCTTTACACCCTGATATCCCAGACCGCCGAATTGTTTATGACACATAGCCAATTGGATTCAATATAGGCCTGGGTTGGGGTGCTTTCAGCACTACCATCTGTTCATTAGCAACTGTGATTAACTTGTTAGCAAGTAAATTCAAATATTGTACAGCCTGTGAGTTCTTAGGATTGCTCAATTAAGTGTCTAAATTGGAGTATGTAACTTGGTATTTGAAAAAACTGTATGTAAAGTAAGACTGAGAAATTTGGAACGGTTTTAGAGGTAGGCTTTAAGTAATTGTAGGTATGGTTGAGGTAAAGTTAGGGTTTAGAGATGGGTTGTGTGTTGCTATCTTACAACATGTATGTGTCGATGTCCTGAAAAATTGAGGAAAGGGAAGGGGGGGTTCATAAAGGGCAGGAAAATAAAGTGAACTTTTACATATGGGTTGTCTGTTGTCTGGTCATGTGTGTGCAGTGTCTGCCATTTGTGTATGAATGTGCGGTTGATCAATTTGCAAAGGCTTCATGTGCAGTCTTTGGTGGGGCGGATGGTCAAGAGTTTGGGGACTTTTCAGGGGTGGTTAGAGGCATATGGGTCAGAGGTCTCTATGGGTCATTTGAGATATTATGAGTCATTCTTAAAATACCACTGCACATCGAAATGATAAATTGGGCCATAAGCAAGTTGCTCACCCAGTAGTTTAAAGGGGTGTTAGGACGGAGGGTTTCAAATGGTCATTAGGGTCATTTGAGGTCAAGTTTCAAAATACTTTAAAATGTACTTGCTGACACATAGAAAGGTTTGCATACACTAAGGTGCTCAGAATGATCCGAAATGTAGGTTATAATGGGCTTCCAGAGGTTCAGGAGGTATAGTCTTCTGCGGGATTATTTAGGTAATGTATGAAACACATAGTGTGCTGAGCTGCTCTATACGAACGAATGTATATTAAAAAAAGGTTGCTTGGAATACGTACAGAATGGGTAGTAGTTGAGGTGAGTAAAAGTTCTTTTCATAAAGATATGCCACAATTGCAGGTAAACTCTGTACTCTGTATACCTGTAAGTCACAAGTAATCAATAAACTCCCACACAAGTGTCACAAGGAATGCCTGGTATATACGACTTATACGACCAGTATTTTGTGTATCAGTGTATAGAGATTTTTGTTCGTACATCATGCGCTGTGTCTTAAATCGCATGTGATTTAGACTGCCCTTAAGAGTGTATAAGTGCATTTGGTACGGCACGATAATACTGCGCAGCTCATCAATTAATTTACTTTGCAGGGGTGTCTATTTTTCCATAAAATCAGAATTGTTCCCCACTCCTTGCCACATTTTATCCCAATTCTTCCCCAAAATTTAACATTGGTTCCAATCACCTAAACATCCAATTCTTCCCCCAAATGACCATAGAGACAAAACCTATTCCCCCGCCTCAGGGATGAATAATGGAAGAATAGACACCCCTGTTACTTAACTTTGAAGTTTATGCAGTATAGGTCTTGGTTAAGCAATTTTAGAAAAAATAAAGTGCTTTGTGGTAGGCCCAATGTGTGTTATAATAGTCACTGGTGCTGTAGTTGGAAGTATTTTATCTTGCACAAATTAAGATATCCACATTCAAAACAATCTCTATTTCTGATAATCTCACTTATGTACATGAGGATTGGGGACTCTTTAAATGCAGCAGAAGGAAAAGTACAAACCAAAGGTAATTGCTTCATTTACTAGCAAACACCTGTGTAAAATGTACTTTTTCAACCCATTTAGGGGATACAAATTACCCAGGAAAGCCTTCCTTTAAGAGGAAAGTGGAACTTGGGAGTGGGCCTAAATCAAGTTTTTTGCACTACTATTAACCTGTATAGAATAATGTTTAGGCTTGGCACTCTGGTCTCCTTGCCCTTGCCCTTAGGGGAGAAAACGGTGAACATACGATGCCGATCACCGAGGTACGTATATCCGTTAGTGGGATACTACGTGCCTGTATTGGAGAATCTTCATGGGTGACAGAAGGGAGCAGGAATTTTCTAGGTTTGTACGTGTTGCGATGAAATGCATAGCCACCGAGACATCATGAATGGGAAAGCCAGAGACAAGTGAGAAAGTCATTCTATAGTGTGTCCGGAAAAAACAACAACTTTTAGGCAAATGTGGGTAGTAAGTATATTGGCCAACATTTTTTTAAACTGTTTGATACTCCAGTAATGGTACAGAGTTTGGCAACCTTGTTTGGGTGGAAATCTGGAAAATTTTAATTGATATAACTAAAAGAACAACTTTAGAAACACAAAAGGAGAGTGTGTATATCTGGGTGCTTGCAAAGAAAGCCATAGCAATGATCTATGTGCCATTGAAAACATGATGTGCAGCCTACTTTCTCATGTGTGCATCTTGTTTTCAATGGAAGTTGAAGCTTTGTTATGTTGGCCTGAGCTGACCTAAATAGGAAAAAAAATAACATTTGCTCCTTGCATGTTGATTTTAATATCACAACATTTTTTGAGCTGTCCGTGCCTTGCTATTTACTGCTAAGAGGCAAAGCGATGTGACAGGGATGCTTTCAAGCATAAGCAATGTTGTCTCAGGCAGTTTTATGAACATGCGTAAACATTTTCATTTATTTGACCATGTTTATGCAAGGTAACATATTCGCCATCGAAGTGGTTATGTAACTCCCTGGTTACTGGATCACGCACCTTTTGGAATGCTATTGCATGCCATAGACTTTGTTTGGTGATCATTTTGATCGCGGTGCAGGATTCAAAAGCGCAATCCAGTTGACATAGTAACAACCGGATTACACGTAACACTTCGCTGGCGAATTGCTTAAGTTGAGTGGCTGTTCGAATGTTCTGATTGTTCCTACTTTTTAATAGGAACCCACTCATTGCCTGCAAAGTTATTGTTTTTTCTTTTGACATACCAAGGTCATATCAAACATCCTGAGTAAACTCCCTTTAGTAATATTAGCTAATTAGGAGAAAGTGGTGACTCCATGTTAGATAAAAAAGCTGGCACTTTTTAAGATTTTTCTATGAACATTTTGTAGTTGTCTCTTTGGTAAATACTTAAAAGGGCATTTCGTGATCCACTGCCTCGTCCCCCCGACTTACCTAAAAATGTTGAGATTTTTATGTCATCTGAACCGTTAGCCTTAGTAAACCATGTGTGCCCAATCTTACGTGCAAATTCGGTCGCATCTGTAAGAAATTTGCAATTTTGTATTTTCTGTCTGTAAACAGACAGAAATTACAGCACAGTAGCCTATGGGACCGTGGGAAACGAGCAATTGCTCATAACACAAAACCGCAAGATTGGGATTGGCTCAAATTTTGAGAATAAGCTTTCTCAAGGATATCTAGTGATCAATGAATAAAAGAGAAGGTGCTGAAATCACGAAATGCACCTTTAACATTTCTGTCAATTTAAATCAATTATTGGAGGGGCTGAGACCGAGGCCCCAACCTTAGTTTCCTAAGCCTATGAGTATGATAATTATTGAAAATGCCTTTAATCCAAGGTTGAACCAGGGAAATGTCTTTTTACATGGGACAAACTATAAAGCTGGTTTTCCTAAGAGGACCATTTAAAGCAATGAGTGATTGCAGCTGTTGTGACATGGGTTTCCTCCCCTGGGGCTGGCGGTCCATGAGGCTGGGGTCATCTCTGGGCCTGTGTCTCCCTTGCAGGTGGTGGCAGCATCAGTGTTGTGTGTGGAGTAGGATACAAGGTATCCAGGACAGCCTGACTGAGTGATAAGCGCAGTTGATTTACTTAATACCAATAGCAGAGTGTTAACAGACAGCTTGCTCTCCCACACCCTGCTGCCAATGATGGCTAGTCGGTGGCGCTTGCTGGCTGGCTAGTAGATAGCTGCTGTAGCACAGAAAACTGGTTAATTTTTGTTCACCAATAAGCAAGGGAAATATCTCAGGCTTGCCTAGAATAGTAATTAAATTACATTTATATGGCCTCTACAGAGAACACAGTGCCTTTATAGACGTAGTGATTACAGCAAATTACTCAAAATACAAATTAATAATAAACATGAAATACAGCATAATTCAGATTACTAACAAATCCAAGTTAACAAAATTTTAAATATCAGGAAATATGTGTGTTTTCAGGAGCCCATAAAGAGACTGTGGAAGGTGCCTTTCTGTTGTTAATGAGAAGCTTGTTCCAAAGCTTGGACCAATGACATTGAATTATCTGTCACCAAATCTACTCCTGGTTACAAGGCGTATGAGTCCGTACCAGAACTGAGAGCGTCATCATAACATTATTGTATTTGCTTTATAAACTCTGAGGTCTACATTTTTCTTACAGTAGTCTCTAATGGCTCAGCTACAGGATATAACATGATATAACCTCTTAGAAACCAATTCAAAATATATAGACATATTTATATCTTTACAAATGTTTAAAGTTTTCTTACCATGTCTTGTTTGGTAAATAAGTCAATTAACTCTATGTATAACAATAAAATTGGCCGGTATACCTCAGGGGGTTAAGTAGAAGTAGAAATGCACATTAATGTGATATATTTTTTTCTCTCACCGTTCACCACACGTAATCTTTATCATTTGTAGTGCTTCAGTTCCCTCTGCTAGTTACCCTCCACATAAGACTTAAAGGTGGTTGTTCCGATTTATGGGTATTGTGTCGCTGCACACACCTTGATATGACCGGCCTTGGCACTTGCCATACAACCATCAAGTCCCGTGGAAACAACTGCGGTTTTGATGTAGACACAATAAGCATGTTGCAAAGCCCTATTCAATACTGTGCTAATGAAGTGGTTAACCACTAAAACGGCGGTTTTTAGCTTCATGAGTGAAGCTAATCTAATCGTACGCGATTCGGCAGAGTTGGGCCAAAAAGTCTAGGCGTATCTCCGTTGTCCTCGATTGAGCATATTTTGTTCAAAATTGTGTGTGAAGTGTGGATGTGCCTCTTCAAGCTGAATGAATTCGTCAACAAAATCGGCCTAGAAGTGTGTTATTTTTCCCGTTTGTTTTGTGTTTGTCGCATGTGTAACCCGTACCCAAGATAACAGAGTCAATACTCACGTATGTTTTGTTGTAGTAGCTAACGCGGCCGTCTAAAGTTCCGATTTTTTAATATCGGAACCTAGATAAAATTATACTGTTAATACAACACGAGGCAAAGAAGCAGTCACTGATTGCACTGTGTAACTGTTGATTATATTACCGTTTACGTACAATCCATTCGTTCAAGGATGTAAGGTCATGTCTGTATGAAGTTGCAGCAGGCGTTTGTAAAATTAATATTTCATGTGGGCGCATACCAAGTTTTTTTAGGGAGGTTCCCACTCCCCTTTTCCCTTCGCATGTGCGATAGCTCTGGCAATATTGTTGTTTATTTCGGCGTTTGTGCCTATGTTTTTTTGTTTAACTGTTAGTTTTCTTTTATTAATGATTTATATTTTATATTTTTAGAGGGAGTTTTGTTATGATTTTATTATTTATTTGTAGGTGTTTTGTTGTTCATTTTCTAATGCACATAAAAAATGAATATATAATTTTATCTTTTTTTAATTGTACAATGGTATGTTCGGCCTCAGGCTGTTGGCATGCTGACAACGCATGTTTCCGGGGCATGATTGCCCCAACTCTTAACATCCTCGAGTTTATAAAGGTGGTGCTACGAAAGTGTAAGAATTACCATTTTTTAATTTAAAGGGTTTGTTGAATCAGTTATAGGATATAATAATATAATATAGGATGGAAAAGGGGTTCGAATTCTAAATAATGTTTATTTAGGATCCCTGTTCTTGCATGAAGTTATTATTGTGTCATTATGAACTTCATGGTACTATATTCATTGCTATTTTACGTGAATTGAGGTTTGCAAGATGTAACAAATTTTCGTTCTTGTTTGGTATCTATGGTACTCCCTACCTGAAGGCAAATGGCCTTTCTGAATTTGGCATTTATACATTGTTGCAATATCATCAGCGTGGTCATTAGTCAACAATTTTGCGCAGGTATCAGCAGACACACGTGACACCCCCGTGAAGTCGCATCACACAAACAAGCAAACACGAAGGGAAAATGCTGGACAGCTATTCCTGGACAGCTAACTATTAATCCTATTCTGTCGCGAGCTTTTATCAATAATCAATCACCCGTCACCCAGTGTTCTCTGCAGCTGCAGCGATACTTGGTACTTGACCGTGCTCACACCGGAATCGCTCATCAGTATAAACCTAAATTATTTCTGTTAACTTCCAACTGTAAGTTTGTACTGTTTTTCGTGGCTGTCAATATGGAGTACCAAACGTAACTTCCTTAAAGATTTCCCGTGTTATAGAGTACTGGGATTTCATTTCTAACGGACTAATAAATTAAGTGTGTTTATCAATGCGTGTAATGGACATGAATTTTTTAAATATTTAGCATCATTTCATTGTTTATTTACGTCAAATAGATGCCCATTCCCGAATAGTGTTGCATATAGATGTGACAATCCAAACGAACGATGGAATATTGTACAATGCAAGCTATATGTTATCAATTTCAAACGCGTATCGTGGGATGGGAACCTTTTTTCCACTGGAACATGCACCGAACACTCGCCACGTGGAATCCGGCATCTTAGCAGAGCCCGATTGGCCTACGTTTCTATGGACAGTTTTATACGCCTTTCGATGAGTGTGGTTGGATTCTTGTACAAACGTCATTAAAAAAAGTCCGGTGTAAACCCGGGGTGTAAACGATCTGCATATGATATTTTAAATTATTATCGAACAACAATCCATGAACATGGTGGGCAAAAGCGACCCACTCCCCTTGTCCAGCGCAAGTTACAAAATACCAATTACTATTAAAGGCCCGTGGTCCTTGCAAATACACTGCAAGGCCGTTACTGAATACCACTACCATTCCATACGTGTTTCATCATGCAAATTAAAGCAGAAATTTATGCTTTAAACTGTGTATGAACAAAAAACCAGTGTTTCTCGGCCTTGGTTGTATAATATATCGCCGTATACGGCTCATAAGAATCCACGACGTAATTATTTCTGAAGACCGTTGATCTGTTTGTAGTACGTTCAAAAGGTTCTTATAGATAGAGAGACCAAAACGTTACGTAATTTTAGAAATACACCTTCTCGCATGTTTTGGGGGCCGACGCGGACAAAGAAACATAGAGTACCACAATAGAAAGCACTGGCTGCCTCGCTTCTTCCACATACCTGTGGGTGACGCTTTGCAAATACACTAAACGGTAGTGATACAAATTAATGTATGTGTTAGAGGTGCCAGGATAATTAGTGTACCTGGATCATTTGTGCTCAGATACTCTTTTTTCTCATAATGCATGGCGCGCTTAGGTGAAAAGATATTCATTGAGGCGGTTTATTTAAATCAGACGACGGATTTGTCATTTCCTTCTTTGTGTGGCCAAAGGGTATGACAAAATTTAATCCCACCATAGACCATAGCACCCAACATACCAACAGCTGATATTTGGGCGGATTGTGTTGTCTCGAATTGACATATGTGTTATACAAGCCCCAAACTACTAATTATTTATTCCTTGAATATTCAAAATGTCAGCGCCCAGCACTGACGACTGGTTTGAATGCGTTTCACACCCCCTTGTGGTATTGTAGGCTTTCCTAATTACGTCACCTATGGATCCCTCCCGTTATTTTACAATCACGGCAGAGGGAGGTGGGGGTTGCAGGTAGGTACTATTTTCTACCCATGCCGGGTTCGGCCAGTCGTATCAATCGTAATATAGTACCGCCGACACCAAAATTGAAAATGTCCTTATTCAAATTGTTCTTTCTGATAACTTATCAGAACTCTGAAGAGAGGTTTGTATCCCTCCCTTCAATTGCAAGTTACGCTCGCAAGTGTCACACTACACTTAGGGAAGAAAAAAAAAATGTGCTCACTTTTTAGTTATTTAGGGAAGTCCAGTAAAGGTTCTACATGTGAACATTTTGGTGTTTTTAAACATTACTGTTAGTCCGAAACCTGATGTACTAGTCTTTGTATCTGCCTGTTGTAATGTTTAACCCTAGCCTACATAATTGCCTGCTGTTTTTCACATCTGCACACATTTATGCACTTGCATTTAATTGGGTCCTTGCTTGGGTAGGGCCCCGAGCTAACCTTATCGCGAGTAGGGTCAAAGGGTCCTCTAGAAGGTAATTTCCCAAAATGGTTTAATTATAATTGTATGGCGTATCCACATTATGTCGATCGATGTCTGACACTAAGATAACTACCCTGGGGTAAGTGTCCCACATGTTGGTGACCTCATATGACCTTTTAACCCTCTGTTGATCTCATATGACCTTAAAGTCGTCAGAATTTTAAAATTCTTGTGTATCACATAGGCCTATCGATCGATTTAGTGACTCTTAGCTAAAAGGACCATTTGGTAGTGTCCCTACATGTTGGTTACCTCGTGATCTTAAATGGTCAGAATTAATAAAATTGCACGGTAACGTGTATCCCCTCCACATATGTTGATCGCTTTATATGACACTAGGTAAATGCCACGTGGTATTGTCCCACATGGTTGGGACACTCATTGTGACCCTTGTGCCCTCGTGTGACCTTAAAATGGTCAGAATTCTAACATTGCTTGGTGTTCCAATATTCGTCGATTTTCATGACACTTAGAATACAGTGACCCTCGGGTGTGTCCCCAATGTTATTGACCTTAATGTGACCTTTTGTGACCTCAATGTGACCTTCAAATGATATAATTATACATTAAGCTTGGTGTATCCCCACATATGTCGATCGATTTTCATGACCCTTAGATACAGTGGCCCTTGGGTAGTGTCCCACATGTTTGGTGACCTCATGTGACCTAAAATGGGTCAGAATTGTAAAATTTCTTGGTGGTAATCCACATAAGGTCGATCGATTTTCTTGACACTTAGATACTCAATTGGCCCTTGGTAGTGGTCCTCTAAATACCCTTGGGTAGTGTCCTATATTTTGGTGACCTCAGGTGACCTCGTGTAACCTTAAAATGTCAGAATTATAAAATTAACCTTGGTGTGATCCATCATATGCGATCGATTTTCTAGAACTTAGATAGAATACCCTTGGGTAGTGTACATGTTGGTGACGTCAATTGCTTAATTGGTCATAATTATAATATTGCTTGGTTGGGGGTATCCACATATTCGATCATTTGCTTGACACTTAGATACATCAATTTTCCCTTGGGTAGTTTCCCCATGTCGTTGAATCCTTATGCTGAACCTGAATATGGTCAGAATTATAAATTGCTTAGTGTATCCACATAGTCATCGATTTCTATGAAAGACACTTAGATAATTCGCCGTGGGTATGGTCCCCACTGTTGGTGACGTCATGTGACCTTAAATTGATCAAATTATAAAATTGCTTTGTTAATCCACATATGTTGATCGATTTCTATGATACTAAGATAGAAGACCCTTGGGTAGTGGTCCCACATTTTTTGACCTCAATTTGACCTTAAATGGTCAGAATTATGAATGCTTGGTGTATCCCATAATTTTGATCGATTTTCATGACTAATACAGTTGGCCCTTGGTAGCGTCCACATGTTGAAGACCTCATGTGACCTTTGTGACCTCATCCGACCTCGTAAAGGGTCAAATATAAAATGCTTGGTGTCTCCATATATGTCGAATCAATTTTTCATGACACTTAGATACAATTGCCCTGGGTTGTGTCCCACATTTGGTGACCTCATGTGGCCTTAAACTGTTCAGAATTATAATATTGCTTTATCTATCCACATGTCGATCATACATGTTGCTGACCTCATTTAACCTCGTGTGACCTTAAAATGGTCAGAATGATAAAATTGTTTGGTGTATCCACATAGGTTTTTTCATCGTTAAATTGGCACTTAGATAAATCCCCCTGGGTAGTGTCCCCTGTTGGTTGCACCTCGGTGACGTTTGTGACCTAATGTGACCTGAAAATGGTCAGAGATTATAATATTGCTTGGTCTATATCCACATATGTTTTTCGATTTTCATGACACTTAGATAACAGTGGCCCTTGGGTCTTGTCCCACCTGTTGGTGACCCCTCGCGTGACCTTTAATGGTCAGAATTATAAATTGCTTTGGTGTATCCACATATGTCGATCGATTTTCAATGAAACTTTATAAACTTGTGCATAGTGTCGCCATGCGTTGGTCACCTCATTTGACCCTTGTCCTCATTTACAAATCAACGATGCAGAGGACAATGCATTCTGTGAACTCGTATGTTTTAAATCATTTGGGACTTTGCTCCCGCTTTTTAATATCAATTTTAAAATGCCTTGTTTAAATAGATCTTACGTCCGTGTCTACAAAAATTTGACCAGAAATAGTCAAGTTTGACAAAGATTCTGTCAATTTACAAGATTTTCCCGTCAAATTTGACCATAGAAAACCTCGTAATATCACATGTTCATCAAAAGTGACGAGGTAGTTTTTCAGGTGAGTTCAATCGAAGTTGAAGATTTTTATTTGACTCTGATCATCTTTTGCGCAATAATTGTGAAACCTATTAATGTAAATTCTAAACAATGAAACAAAGTGAAATTTTCAACATTCTTTCAAGTGGAAACGCATGTGAGATAAGTGTTAGCAAATTCCGAGCCCCGGATCCCTCGAGATCCATCTTGTATTCTTGCCTTTTAGTAATCTAAACCCTTACCACATGAGGCAGTGTTACTTCACAGCGAAGTAGCACCTTAAGTGCCATAATTACAATATAGGCCTACGCTCTAATTATGATGGTGCTATTTTAAATTTCTTAACCTTTTTTTCTTTTTAAATATATACTTTAAAAGTAAAACCCCTACCTTATTTTTGTGTGTCGTCTGCCATGGAGTGCAGGAGACCCCTACTAATCAAAAAAAATTCTTAATGTCCGTCGTGTATGTATTTGTATTTTTGTGTCTGTATGCGTGTATACAGCATGTGTGTGTATATATGTAATGTGTGTTGCGTGTGTTTCATGCATGCATGCATTCATCTCCACAAGCAAGGCATATAAAGATGATACTTGCTACTGTCTGTTCAATTAACTTAGATGTCCGTTTTTTATTATTATTTCAAAAAATATCCTTTCGAAAAAAATCACGAAAGAAAAGTTTGTTATTCATCATTGGACCCAACAAGATTATTGGGTTCCAACTTGAAACATGTTTCTTCTTCGTTGATTTTTATTCATTTTACACTGATTTTTCATTGACAAACGACAAACACTGGGTCCAGGTGATATTGACTTTGACTCTGAACTTTGATGACAGACCCCATTCACGAATTAGGGGCTCTCAAAACATGTTCAATACCAACATATTATTGTCGTGGACCTTATATCTTTGATTCAGGTGTTTTGAGCATGCAGGTTAATGCATGGCAATAAATCAATCGTTGAAATACCAATACTTTTAAATAGAGACCCTTGTCTGTTTTATTCAATTGGTTACGGGCAAAGCATCATACCGCTCTCCTGTAATGTAAAAGAATGATACAGCTCTCCTGTAATGTTCCATTCAAGTTAATGCCTCGTGACACCTTGCATATCAACTCGTTTGGATTGCAAACAAAGGTTCGGATTTTGTCCTGTTGAGCAAAGTTGGTATTATTTATTTAACACATTATCGGCCAATATTGACGTGAATACTTCCTCCGAAGCCAACTTTTACTACCTACAACGAGGAGTCAATGGAACCTTCCCACAAAACGTAATTACTATGTACCAAACTTTTATTCGCTCATATTTGGAAAACGAGGTAAACATAAGCCAGATTCAATAAGATTTGAGGTTTAAAACGTCCCCATTCCCTATGTCATGTAAAACGTCATTAGGTCCAAGGATACGCAAACAACTTTCTTTTCGTGATTTATTCGAACGTACGTATTTTTTTTGGAATAATAAAAACCAGAACATCTACGTTATTGAACAGACAATAGTAAGGGATTGATCTGGGCAATGAAATTCGTTGAGTGTGGTCAACAGTCAGTGCTACCATACATTGTTTGAAATGTATTCAAGGACATTGACCATCATCCAAAGTTTCAAATGGTTGTATTATCCTGAAACTTGGTAGGTAATTCCGATTGTGGTGAGGTCACGTAGCATAAAAAATGGAAACTATAATGCGTATACGTGTAATTCATGCATAATTAGCACATTTTTTTGAAGAGCGCCCCATGTTTTCAAACATTTTTAGATTTTTACATGGTTGTATTGGGATAACTGGCTATTAAACTATACCTGTGAATGGTCTCAAGCTCGAAGAGTCTGTGTCGCAAACGAAGGAAATTTTGTAATTAGAATCATTAATATCGTGGAGATCTCCGATAATATCATTCAATGGCTGCTGGAAACGAACTTCAAGGTGAACTAACTTCCGCTCATCCATTGTTGTTTTATTGCAGTTAGAGGTCAAGTTAGAGTCCATTTTCTATAGGTGGCACATATTTCATACAGGGAACGGACAAACCTTGAATTCCGGCAGAGCTGGAAAGTACAATCTAGGTCCCAATTTTCAATTACAAAATCACTTTTATTTTATAATAAATACGCATTTTTAGCATTCTCTTTCGCAAGTGTGTAGTTTCCTAGACACTTACCAACATACTGTGCAAAAAAGTTTGAAAATTGGGGTACCTACAAAATGTGCTGTTATTGCGTTAACAAGCACACAAATCAAACCACTAACTAACAACTCCACTCAAGCTCCAACACACTTTTCTTATGCAGCTTTAGCACCAGTGGGGCTCTTGTTTGTTTATATCTCGGAATGAAATGGATTCGCGGCTCAATTTCAGGACGACAATGAGAAAAATTATGGCCTTTAGTCATCTGATATCAAAATCGATACTCTTTCTACTCTACTTTCGGGTACATCGGGGGGGGGTCAAAGACGATCGTAACACGCCCCTTATAATCTAAAAAGTTGAAAAATAAAATATCCCTAAACCTGCTTCATTTTCCTCTCTAACCCAAATCCTCATTGTACTTTGTAGAATGCAATTTGTACACGATGTTTGTTTTCAGTTGTTTGTCCTTTCCAGGCATTTTGCAGATCTCTCTTTTGCAACTCTCTCTCTCTCAAAAAAAAAATCACCAATTTTTTTTAATGAAAAATCTTCCTCTGCAAAGACAGCAGCACGTGCATTTGATAAGGAATTTTAATGGTGCCCATCTTCTTTTAGAGGGTCTGCTGTGGCTTTGATCAGTTTTCTTTTTCAGTATTGTTGTGCCCAGACACACTTGTAATTAATTGTAACTGTGGTTTAACCCAGATTCCAGACGTCATTTTTGGTTCCTGTATCACACTTGGTAACATGAAGGCAAATGCCAAATGGTCAGGAAAAACTCATACCATTTGTAAATCTGAATCTTTTTTCTATGTTGCTTCATTATACAAGTTATCTTCATGTAGCTCATTTTGAACATTTGGATCCAATTCAAAAAAAGTTGGATAACCTAATATGTTCCCCATTTCTTCCGGGAAAGGGAGGGGAAAGTGGATAGAAGGTAAAGAAGATTGGGCATCTTGGGTGCGATTCCAACCACTGAGGTAACTGATTTCGTGCTCATGTGTGTCATACGATGAGCATACATATCAAGTATTTTCATTTGGAAACTTTGAAATAGTGGCTAGCTGTTGAATGCCTGGGAGTGTTTTGGTAGAGATACATGATAAATAGTCAATTAACCACAAACTCGGACATGTTTGTATCTCCCAAGTACAAGAGCAGCTCGCAAGAACTTTGGTTCATTGATATTTCAGGGCTTCTCAATTGGCGGCCCCCATGCGTGGCGGCGCCAGGGGGGCTGGGGGGGCCTCCCCCAAATTTTTTTTTCTTGCCCCCCCGTTTGCCCCCCCTGGTCGAAAGAAAAAATGAAGGTTTGGAGCAAATTTCAGTGATTTGGGGCCAAAATCAGCGATTTTGGCCAAAATTGGTGAAAAAAAAAATTTCCAAATTTTTCATATTTTGCCCCCCCGAATTTCACTTTCCCCCCCACCCACCCCAAGATTTCACTTTGCCCCCCCCCACCGTTTTGGCCCCCCCCCCCCTAAAAAGAGGTCTGGCGCTGTCCCTACTCTAGGGCCCTGGGCCAAATTCCGTTCCCGCCACTAATTGATTTTGGGACTTTTTCTAAACTATAAAGGGAAACATAAGAATTTCAGTGTATTTGGCCCTCAAGTTGGGAACTTTGAAACATGTTCAGGATTCTCTGGCCCTTTCGGTAATATAATTGAGACCCCTGGTTTAGTTGTTAGAGATGGAGCCGACTGGCGTGAGGTGAAAGTGGTCAAGCAAAGTACAGCATTGCGAGCAGCCGGGCAGGGGAAACTATAGGGGGATGTTCTTAGCCATGTGCAGCGCAGGTGATCTTGGCAGTTGTAACATGGATTTGAGAACTTGAAATAAGAACATTATCCCATGCTCAATTTAATGAGAATGATGGCTGGTGTCAGGAAAACAAAACAAACATATAAATATAAAGCTGATGAGGCACTGGTCATTCAACTAAAAGCCCTGTGGGCAAAGAAACTCCTTTCCCATGCTTCTATTATGGTTCTCATTGGTGTTTGAAAGGCGATTTCACTTGGTTTAGAAAAAAAGTTTCTTGTTTGAATCCATTTAGATTAATGCAGTGGAGTACAAATATTATATTAGATTGAACTGAGTAAGATTAAAATTACTACAGCTTGTTATGATGTTAAAGTTCATAGTTTTCATAAAATTAACTCTTAATTTTAGTTAGATCACATGCAAATTATGTTCTTGGGGTTGGTGCAGAGAATTTGCGAGTCAGATGTCTAACCACAAACCTTGAACTTGGGGGAAAATAGTGCGGCAACTCCAAGTTTACCACATGACCCGCTTTAAAATTAAACTCATATTTTGTTTGGGTAATTTTGGTTGAAGGGTGGAAATTTTTTCAAGTTAAATGTCTGAGTGTTATTACTGTAACATGTAAGGCCATATTGGATGATTATTTGGAGGACTCGGGAGTGAGAGAGAGAGAAATTAATATGGGTTGTATTGGACCAAACTAGAAAGACTGCGCACAGGCATTTCGGTTTTGCAGAAATAAACAAAAAACTGGGGAACGATTAGATCAGTATGGCATAGACGGCGGGCATAATATTTTGCTGGTTTTCAAAGGCGGGACAACATGCACCTAAAACATGAAAACTAATAGATTGATATGGCAGTGAGTGTTTATACACGCTACCTTCGACTACTGAACAAATGTGATTTCTTCACAAACCCGATCTAGACTTCTGGTTTGGTACAATACAACCCATATCTTACTAAGAACCTTCTTATTTTTTTCATCTCTTAGTACTCTTTAAAGCCTAGTGATCTTGTATTTTAAGAAATGAGAAATAGACATTGAATAGTGTGGAGTACATAGCAGGCTTACACACACAACTGGTGATCCAGAGCAAGTATATAGCAGACTCGGGAATACAAGATTTGTTTTTTTTGCTTCAAGATGCTAATAGGACTTGAAATGAGTCCAAAAAAATAGTTGCATGCACACAGGACTCTAAGGTTAAAAAGAGGGAAATTTTTAAGGAAGATCTACCCAGTACATAATGTTGCATGCAAGTCAGGCTGAAATACTGCAATATTGCCAGGTCCCCTGTATATCTTTATTGCACAAAAAGATGGCTTATTTGAGGAGTAGATACCGTTGTGGAAAAAAATATATTAAAAACATGAAAGGTTTGTGTGAAAGAAGTCTTGTGGATTCCTAGATTGTTCGTAAGAGATAAGCTCAGTGCATTGAAATGCTGACTAGTGGCAAAAGGTAATCGGTGGTCAGTCTGAAGAGAAAGTTTTGTGTCCCAAAATAAAGCAGGTTAGAAATATTGTAAAAGTATCATACAATGGAAATATGTCCTTCGGGGAACACCCAACAGTTGAGTTTTGAAACGACAGAGTAAAATTGTAGACATATGGTCAAAACAGGGGAAAAGCAGCAATGGCAGATCATTTGGGATTTCTTGGATTCCTTCTTAATATCTACATGCCTTAGGGTGGTGCATTTATCTACCTATCATTCTTTTCAGTGGTTTTGTGGTTAGTGCGGGAGAAACAAAGTACAACCCGGTACCAGGGATGGTGTAGTACAGACCAAAAACCCTAATAAGGGCTGTCTTAGATGTTAGGTTAGGTAATGCCAAACCTCAAATAGATGACAGTTTGAATGATCGAGGCTTCATGAATGAAGCAAACACGTTTTTGCGATGGCCAAGTTGGGGGAAATCGTGTTGTAAGCAATAGCATATTGGACTTACTTTCTATTTTGGAGCTCCTGTTTTTAATCCTAATCCTGACTCTATCCCCCATTCTATCCACAAACTGTAAATTCTAACTCTTCTGAACTCTAAACCCTAATCCTTTTCCTCAAAATCTTTGTTTCCTCAAAGTACCACCACTTTAAAAAAAGTAGGCAAATTGAAAGGATAGCGTGATTTGCTAATCCGACAACAAACAATCGCAAAAAATCAATCAGAATTGATTCTTTAATCGTTTTGTTACTTTACTGTGCATGGAATGCGAACATAACCTGCAAGTGGTTGGCTTGAAATCCGTGTATTAAAGACAGATAGTGCCTACTTTTTGTCCCCATTCGGGAGGGGACTATAAATGGGCTCCGTCCGTCCTTATGTCTCCGTCCGTATGTATGTTCGTGATTAAAAATGTTAACCCTGAACTTGGGCATATCTTTTTTTCTTTTCTATGACTAGAGTACCCCAACCCTTGGTAATTATAGGAGGGATCCCTCCTACTACACCATGTAATTCATTCCCCCATGGTCCTCCCCTGGGTCTCTCATGGGGTAGGGGGAAAAAGGTCAAGGGAAAAAGGGTCAATATTGCACAGAAAATGTCAACATTGGTACAATTGTTACTGGAGTTCCGTAAGGGGCTACGATGATGTAAACTTGGTGGAAGGAAGGTTGCTAAGTTTCTCACCCTGATTGATTTGTGGGTGTAAAAATATGCTAAGTAAGTAGCTAATTTGCATAATTATGAAATTTTTCCCGCGAAGGCTTGTTACAAGTTTTCTGGAGTTCTGTAAGGCGTTAATGATGTTAACTTGGTGGAAGGAATCGGGCCTGAGGAAGTTCTCAACCTGATTAGATTTTTGGGGCAATTTTTTTTTAGTTCTGGTTGTCACATGGGTCATTTCTTGGGTTGCCAGCCTGTTACATTTCTTGGAAAATGGTGAAATACGTAAAATTCAATGTTTCGCCGCTTTCCAGACCGTATGGGGTCCCAAATTGAATGTGTCACATGATTTTTTCAAATAGTGGTGTCAAATTAGTAATTAAATCAATATTTTTTACTAAATTTAGTGAATTTTCAGGATTTTTGCATGTATGATTTTTAAGATTTCTTGATTCATTCCTTGAATAACCATTGTTTTTTTTTTTCAAGTTCTTTTTGGCGAGCTAGTGATGGCCAAAATTAAAGGGTGGACTGAGTGCAGTTATAGTTGTCACTTAGTGATCGCTATATTCGGCGGGGACATCTTTTACCTCAATCGCGTAAATACGAGTTCGCATTGTTTCAATTTCTATAGCGTTTGTATCAATTCTGACTTGAGAATAAAAAAAAGCCTTTCCCGTGAATATCACAGATTTTTTCAAGCGCGATATTGTGCACCATACTCAATACAGTTTGACCTAAACACAAACATTTGATCTTTGGTTTATTTTGTGACTGGTGTAAACCACGATCATCTTGTTTAGGCAGATTTTGAGATGCCATCCCTGTATGTCCTATTGCGGGCGAACGTATGACAAATTTCCTCAAATGCTTCATTTTTTTTTCACTATTTGGGTGGTTTGTTTTCAAACAGTAAAGCAGTGTTATGAATGTAACACACTTTCGATTGTAAGTTAAAAAAACGCATTTTCCACATTTTTTCTGATTCTCACGCATTATCTCTGCTAATTAATCCCTTTAATTTTTTCATGAAGGCAGAACACACACACCAAACATGAGGATTAAGAGCTGTTAAAAGTCTAGATATTCACCATGCCTTAGTAAAAATGTGCAATTTTTGAAGTTCCTTCCAGGAAATTTAGAGTGAAATTTTGGAATTATGGAATGAAGTTGGATTTTCTTAATAAAGAAATACATATGAAATAGGCGGACATCTGTTGTGCTTTCTGGCAAATTAGTTTTGTTTTCTGCAAAATTTTTTTTTCTTTCTTACTTGATACTACTTGAAGTTCTAAAGCATTTGAGCCAATGGATGGGAAGGGCAGGAGAAGATATCAGCATCTTCCACAATGCATTGCTCCAATGAGTTTTTTGTACAGGCAAACTGATAGTGAATCGTTAGAGATAAACATGGCTAAATTAATAATATGATACAATTTGCATTTTAGAATGTTTCGTCACAACGATTCACATGACTACCTGTTCAAAAATCGCCATGGAAGCAGTGTCACATGTGGTGAAGCTACTGATATCTTCTCCCTGGAGGCTATGCTAGTTGCATACTTAAAGGTCTTTGGTGATGCCAGACCAGGTAAAATAGTTGCCTGACTACCCAGCTTTAATAAAGGACAACTTGTAATGATAGGCCAGCGGGGCTCTCTCTAATCTCATTAAAGTGTCTGGACACGTTCTGGATTAGAATGTGTCTGTCATGATGATAAACAATAAACACTGTAACCAATCTCAACTGACTCTGGGAACTTTGAACATGCTTGTTAGGAGGCATAAGTTGTGGAACAGGTGATGTTAAAAGGGTATCCAAGGCATAAGACAGGTTTCCCTTGACAAGTTAATTTTGTCTCTGTTCATTGTTGATTTAAGCAATTCACCTTTTGAAATTTGATTTCTTGTAGTGATGTTTCAAAAGGTGTTCTCATGTTAGAAAAAAAAAATATTCCTGTATAATTTTTTTCAAACTCAAGTTTTCTTCTGTGTTTACAAGAACTGATTAGTTCATATCTATATAAAAAAAAAGATTATAAATTTAATCCTATTGGTATAACACGTATATTTTCCTTTTGCTATTTATTTAACGGGAAGGCCAGAGCAGACAGGTTTGTCCTCCATTGACAACATTAATTTTTTCTCTGTGCATTGTTGATTAAAAAGGTGCTTTCATGATTCAGCACCTTCTGTTTTATTTTGGTTCCCTAGATATCATTGAGAAAACGCTTATTTTTATTTCCAAAATTTTCATGAATACCTATCTTGCAGTGTTGATGTTTAAGCAACTGCTTACACGGTTCCAAGGCTACTGTACAGTAATTTTTGTCCGTTTATGGACCGACAATAAAATATGATTGCAAATTTGAAAAATCGGGTACAAACTGCATAACCAAAAGTCTACGGTTTGGACGTTTCAGTGTTAAAAATCCTTACCTTTTCTGTATGATGTATTTTCAAAGATGTTCTCTATGTTTTAGAAAAAGAAATATTCCAAAATGAGGCCGCCTGTTTTAAAATTAACTCTCTTCTTGCTTTTCAGACGTCTCTATAGAGTATAATTTACTGATTGGATACAAGTATCGTTCCTTTTAAACTATTTAATGTATATAGTACTTTCACCATGGAAACTTCCATTTATATCAGTCTGTACTTAGTTCATTTTTCTGCTTGAGTGTAATGATCGGTACTTTGTAAAAAGACACTATAGTGAATTCTAAACGTGCCATCCGTCAGTGGTCAGATCAGGGATGGATAGTATTGCTCTTTGTTGTTATTTGAGGTAGGCTCTACAGAAGGAATGCTACCCTGGTAAAAGTTTTGACAACTTAAGATTTAATTGATTGTCGTGGCCAATGTTGTCAAATGGAACCCGGTCAATTTATTTATCTTATTGATCAAAGAACAAACAAACAACATCTGTTGACAATTTTTGAAAAAAATGGTTGTGAAGGCATGTACACATTATACTTTGATTACCAACCCATAACAGTGGCGAACGATACGGAATCATATAACACAAAAGATGCCGTGCGTGTACTTTGTGTGACGTGCTCTGTGCAAACACTTGATTATATTTTAATTTACTTTTCTGCGGCTGAACGATATAAGCCGAGTAAATTCCAGCCTCTTTGGTAGTCAAAGTATACACAGGTATGAACCTTCAGCAGTTTCAAGGTATGCTGGAGTATCCTTGCAAATAGACCAGAAACCAAAGTTTTCTATTTTACAAATATTAAATTCTGTGTTTGTTTCCATCTTCTAAGAGCAGCATTCAAATTTGGCCCATTCCAGGAATTTTTTTTAAATTTCTTATCCCAAACTATTTGTAAAAATGCTGTCATCAAATATAAACAGCCAATGTGGCCATTTGTTTCTGTTTTTTGTAAAACGGAAAACTCTGGTCTATAAAATGGACCTTTTCAAATTTTTTGCTTAATGTGTGTTCAGAGGGTGTTTTGAGTCCCATGGTGAACCAGTTTTGGGAAATTTTGCCTCAAAAAGGTTGTGTGATCCAACAAAAAAATCCTATTTGTAACACATAAAAACCCTGACTTTTATACTCATTTTAGCCCACAAAGCACTAATACTTAGGGAATTCTTAGCATGACCATGAAATGTCTTGTGGTTCTTTAAACTCTTAACGACTTTTTTCAACTAAGTACTGACAAGGTTTAGTACAGTATTCATGGGCGTACCCAGGTCTGGATGTCCTAGGGGTATAGTTGGGATGCGGGGAACCTCTGATAATTAAAAATAGGCTGATTTTGTATAATTTTTGGCAAACCCCTGGGTGCGCTCACTGCCTCCGCACCCCGGCTGTGTACGCTGGTTGTATTGTATAGGCACATTGCTAAATGGGTTGATTTAAAGTGACAGGAGGAGATTTTTTCTTCGAATTTCTCTCAAATTGCACCGGATCGGTTGTAGATCACCTATGGAGAACATTTCGAAAGTTTATTGAACAAACAAGTACTAAAGAAAACTGCAAACCTTGTTTGGAGCTTGCCTGCTATTGTTATTGTCCCTATAGAAAACCATGCTTTGAATTTCTGTCATTCATGACAGAAAATAAATCATCTTATTACATAAAGATGGCATATTCGGCTTATTCACTTTAGGTGTGATCTAATACATTGGTAAGCATTACAAATATGCAAAAAACCAGGGTTCGAAAAAAATTGGGGGCACTTCTTTCTGGAAATGTCCTCATGTCTCTTTTAAAACACCTTATGTGTTACTGATAAGCGGATAAGCCCATGTGAATGTATGTGAGCATATGGACCTCTTGCGTACTTGTATTTTGCTATGAACATTTCCAGTGTTCATCTCCCATGGTTACCCGACCTGCAGCTGGTTGTCATGTAGGCAAAACTTCATCCGCTTTGTTGTTTAAGCTTTGCCATCAAATTTTTATCAACCTCAATTAGCATTAATACTACTGGTGTGTTAGCACAGTTTTGTACAGAACATGAAACAAAAATTGCAGATGTTTTTTACCATGTGAAGCTTTAACTCTGGTATTTCCCCACAATACCCCTACTGGGCACTTCTCTCTTCATCATCATGGATCAGTGGAAGCTAGCAACAGGTCTGGAAAGTCTGTGGAGATATCTCTAGCACATAGAGCATTGGAAAGACCTGAGGTGTGTAGGAGGTATCACTGAGCCGTGCACATCACCAAAGGGCTTTCTTTACTTGGCTTCTAACCAATTACAGGAAGTAATTCATTTTGTGAATGAAATTAATATGTAACTATAAAAATGTTAGCTTGAGGCATGATGCCAATTATAATATGTGTGGGAGTGGGAACCATGCCAGTGTTAAAGGGAAACTTTGGGTTTTTTACAATAGGATGGGAGTGTATGTTTGGCTTCAGCCATGTGCTGGGAAGAAATTGAGGGATGAGGGTCAAAGTGGCTGCCCATTACAGTGACCCTTGTTGACATGGCATCAACGCCCCTTCCCATATTCTTGGTGGGCATATGCTTTTATTAGCTGGAAGGGAAGTTGAAAAGGACTAAATATGGTACAGGCATTGCTGCTGATGAACAAGGCTACAGCAAAGGTCTGAACTGTGACAATGATATAACAAGTTGGCCTATATAGGGTTTGTCATAGCAGAGGTTATGAGTACATTTGTGAAGGTTTTGATACCCAAATTTACATTTGGGGATTGTTAAATATAAATTTTGGCCCCACAACACATGTTGTTGGCCCCACAACACAACATGTTGTGTGGGCTTATGTTATACCGTAGGTGGGCAGGCGGATGGGTGGGTGGGTTGATGAGTGGGTGGATGAGCGTGGTGGCGGGCTGGGGGGCCTTGGGCGGGCATCAGCAATTAATCCAGTGCTCACCTAACTATTACTCAATGCACTCTAACCAGGCCCGTCGCCATGGGTGGGGTTGTGGGGGTGGAACACCCCCCAGCGATCCTCAACAAAGCAGAAAGAAATAAAGAGAGGAAAAAAAGGATGAACGAGAAGGGATAGAGAGAAAAACAGCAAGACGATAACAGAGACGAAAAGAAAAAAGAATGGGAATAAAAAATAAACAAACGAGAATGGCATCAGAAGCAAGATTGAACTCCAGACTAAGCCTAAACTCCAAATTCCAATAATTAAAATTGATTCCCCGTCTTTTCATTCGGGGCGCTGAAGTTGGTCAGAAAAAACTTGGTAGGGATCAGTTCCTACCCCACACCATCAACTTACAGGTCTACAGGTCTAATTACTACACTTTACCCTTCAAAATAACCCTTCTTAATAACAAATCCAAAAGCTTGGACGCCCAGGCATATGATTGCTCCTGTTATCCCACCTGTTAAAGACCTTGGCGCTCGCTATATATGTGTAGTTCCCACGCGTGGTAGTACATGGCTTATGTACTGTCCGTCTCAGTGAACAAAGTTAGAAACCAGTCTTTCTTTTAATTGATTTCTATTTACCCTAAAAAAGTGGCAATCTTGCATGTTACCGAATAGCTCCAATCCAAGAGCTCCCGGGGGCTTTTCCCCTGGACCCCCGGCTGGGTCTGCACCTCTCTCCACCTGTTAAAGACTTTGCGCTCGTTATGTGTATACTGTATAGTTCCCCTCGGCATTACCATCTTAGGCCTCTATACTGCATCATTCAGAGCTAACTTAGAAACCAGTCTTTTCTTTGAATTGATTTCTAATTACCCCCATCTTGAAGGTTCTGAATAGCTCAAATCAAGAGCTTCCTCCCGGGGGCTCCGCCTCCCTGGACCCCTGGCGCCTCCTGAACCCCACCAGGGGCCCTAAATCGTGCCCCTGGACTCCACCCATTCAGGGTTTCCGGTTTGCACCCTTTTTTTAGTTGCGATCAACAAGAAATGGTCTCTAAGAGCATCTACTTAGGAAACTCTTTAATGGCCTTTTTAAGTGGGTCCCAAACCGCATGCCGTTAGTTGCTTGTTTTATATTCTCACATACGCTCAAGGACTCTTCCTGCATCAATACCATTTCTTCAGTTTACACCAACCCCCCCCCCCCCCCCCCCCCACCCCCCCACCCCCCCCCCCCCCAAATATAACCCCCCCCCCCCCCACCCACCCCCCCGACAAAGTCTATGTATAGGAATTTCCCAAGACCGATTCAACAATGTTGACCAAGCCATTCTGTGGTTTGTTTTGTTTCATTAGCATGGAGAGGAAGTCTTCTTACAAGGAATATCGATTTAGAATTATTGGACTGAAAAAAGCCACCCAAAAAAATAATTATGTTAACGCTATCCATTGCACGCTGACATTAACATCCATTACATCAGTCTGTCCCTGATTACATTTAATCTACTCACCTCACTAACATTTAGCTTAGAAATATTAAGTGTGGCACAGGCTAAGGGCCATTTTTGAATTTTCAACAACAGAACGTTACTTATACACAAAAACTCGCTCATATGTATTACAAAAATTAGACCCAATGTTAGTTAACAAAAAATCTTACCAAAAAGCCTCAGACTAAAAAGGAAATCTTATAATGCAGGAAGTTGAAAGAAAGTAAATAAAAAATAAATGTGGCCTCTGCAATGCAGGTAACTAGCCACACTCCATAGATGGTTTTACAGATTACAGCTTTGTGATTCCATTCACTTGCCGTTTTCACAGGTCACGATCAAAGCCTTTTCATTTCAACTAATACGCAATGGTTGATTCCCGGCTCTTTTCAAACTGAACATTAAAAATAACTGCATTCTTAATTCAAAGTATTCAAATTGGTGGGTTGTAATAGGTTTGGCCCAGGGCAGCTTATACTTACTTACAGGACAGTATATCTGTTCAGATTATAAAAGACCGAAGGTTGGACAAAAGTGATATCTTTTGACAACTGTCAAAAATATCCTGAGAACGTACATCTTTACTTTTGCTCATCATCCCTGCCCATCCCAGCACCAAAGATCGCTCTTCAGAAAACTTACTATAGCGACGGCCCTGCTTCAACATGTCACGGTGTTAGAACATGATGGGGTCATGTGCTTTATACTTTTTGGAGGGCCTTTGGAAGGCCTACATAAAAAGATTAACCAGGAATTGAAGAACTTAGCTGACTCTTGAGACTACTTAAATTGTGTAGGCCCTACCTCCTAAACCTTTCTATGATTTTATTTAAAATAGTTCCAAGCAGTTACTCGCATTTTTCACCATTAGCCTATATCTGTGAAAGCTTGTGCTGACCAAGTCGGTAAGATTCAGACTTCTTAATGTTGTGAAGGAATGTGACATATGGATTGATGGTTTATGAAAACTTGTTGTTCTTAGCTGCTTTAACATGATAAATGACTGGTTCCCTAGATGACAGTAAGAAGAATTTATGATGGTGTCAATGAAGGATGTTTTCAGTTTTGAAAGCAAAACATTGTAATATGGAAAAACAGTACTTTATGCATATTTGGAGTGCATGAATGTAATGGATTTCTGTAATTAGATAGGTAACAGAAAGGCCAGCATGCCTTTAACCTTCCATAAAATCTTGAATCACTTGGGACAGGTCAATTACTGTCTTACAGTTTCTTGACTGTGAATTATGATACCCAGAATGCAAGATATGCTCATTAATATAGGTATACATCTGTGTAGCTTACTGTATTGTGTACTCTGTGAATGAATTTGCCATAGCTCTAAGCGTTTGAAATGTGCTCTGATGGGCCATGCCTTTAGTCAAGTTCTGGGTTTAGGAAGTGGAGGAATTTCAACTCTTATGCCAGATGCAAGGTCCTCAACCCTCCAACCTTGATAATGCATTCTGTGCCTTTCTCGTTGACTCCATCAAAATGGAGGAGACGGGATGCCTGATAATGCCATTCCTGCTTGATCACATGATCCAAGATAAGACATTGATAATATACCTTGATCCACTGCTCATTGACATGACTTGCATCATAATGGAGGAGACGTGATGCCCGATTTTAAACGTGATTCCTACATGATCACATGGAATTGTCTTGTTCCAAGAATAAAAGTGGCGTGATGGTGAGGCTCTATAAATAAAGTGGGCGAGGATGAAGGGCACACTAGCGGTAGGCCTAGAAAAAAGTGGTGTTAACTCAGAGTATCAAAACTTCATCACAATATGCCAAAAGTTCAAGAATATCATAGGACAGTGACATTCAATTGATAATAGGGATAATACCTGTAAATATAAATACAGTGGGTATGGAAATCGGCCAAAAAACACTGTCACGATTCACCAAGGTGAAAGATTCACCCCAGTAAAGAAGAATGGTGAGGTGAGAGTCGTGGTCTAGTTCTGTAAACGTTTTTGGAGTAAAAGATGTAAGCTAGCTTGAGACCCAGTTTTTGTACACCAATTATGTGAAGTTTTCCCAGAGGATTTTAAATGTTAGATTCATTTGTTGATAATGATACAAAGCTCTGATATCCTCTGTAAGAGACTACATAGCTGCTTATATTTATACCATACCATTGAGTATTTGGTAGTTCCTCAAACTTGTGATTGATTTTAGCTATTATGTGTCTCGTTAGTTACCATCCATGGGTTCTCTGAAGAGCACCATATAAATGCATTTATTATTATCCCTGTGCAAGATTTATTGATGGGGGAAGGGGAAGCTTAACATAATTTCAATTGCTGTTCTTCAAAATGTTACATAATTTAAAAAAATGGCTCTAAGTAAGTGGGTTTTGACATAATTGGCATTGGCGTATCCAGTGTGGGGCTTTTGGGTGCTTGAAGGGTTTTGGCCAAAAGGATGTGAAATCAGTCTATTTTAGCCCCTTGGGTTTGGAGGTTTCTGGGCTATGCTGTTGTCTGGTTACTTTAAATGTCGAAGAGGTTACTTTAATTGGCGAAGAGGTTACTTGTTACTTTATTAGCGAAGAGGTTGCTTAGTTTATGTTTGCTGTGCTTAACTATTTACTACATATCGGTAAAAACCATTTTCATCCCCATAACAAAGTTGCAAGGTAACTATGTAATCAATTTATCCAGGTGGCTGGGCAGGTAGGCTCAAAACAATTAATCACTCTACCTCTGTAATGCAATTATGGATTCACTTCAAACTTGGTAGGTGATAATTGTAGTATATTTATGAGATCATTCTTAAACAGCTGTGAAAATGTAAGTAATTTCATTGGCTGATGCCCGGGTTCAATTCGTTTAATTGAACCCAGGTAGTACGCGCTGCGTATTGATGTTATTTTTAGGTTGAAGCGCTCGCATCAAAAAAAAAAAAAAAAAAAAAGCAAGGTAACTATGTAATCAATTTATCCAGGTGGCTGGGCAGGTAGGCTCAAAACAATTAATCACTCTACCTCTGTAATGCAATTATGGATTCACTTCAAACTTGGTAGATTGTAGTGTATTTATGAGATCGTTTGCATACTTCCATACCACTTCAATACATTGAGGGATTCACTTGGTATGGTAACACAGCATGAGTTTTGGTGCTCTATAGTTTTGTGTCACATGATCATATTCTAATGAATATTAATGACCTCATTTACATATTTCTGTAACATGTTTATTGCAGTGAGGGATTCATTTGAATTTTGGCATGGTGATTCGGGAGGATGGTTTATGGTGCTGCATGTTTTTGTGTAACATTATCTGCATATTCATGAAATATATGCGCTCATTGTATGCTTGAAATTTGGTAGAATGATATAGCATGATAATTATGGTGTATCAATCCATAAAGCTACATGTAAACTCTGTATAGTGAAAGGTGGGGCCATGCTCAAGTCCACCGACTTCTTATTACCTCGCCTGCATGTTCATTTAATGTCTTACTAAATTCAGTTAAAAAACCACCATTTTTAATCTCTTTATATTTCTGTAATGTATTTTATCAATATGTTATGATTGACTGAATGAAGAATGCTAATAAAAACTTAATTTGAATTGATTGAATTGAATGTTGCAGGGAACACCTTTTATTATGTTAGTCTTACTGACAACACCTTGATGATGATAAACTTAGTGTGTAGGGTTTTACTCAATGGTGTTTTGAGTCAATCCCACAATGCACCAGCTTTGGGAATTTTCACCTCATCGGGTCATGTGATCCTATAAAATCCTATTCTTGACACATAAACCCTGACTTTAAATGCTCATTTTAGCCCACACCGCATTTGTACTTATGTAATTTTTAGGTCATGATTATGAAATCTTTTGGTCTTAAACTTTTGGACTTTTTAATCCCAAGTACTGACATGTTTTTAAGTACAGTACAGTATAGGAACATTGCTATCATCATGGATTGATTCAAACACCCTCTGGGGTTTACTGTGGAGCACATCACATGCACTTTCTTACTGCATGGTTATTATTATCGTTATCATACTTGATAATCTTTTGTTTCTTCTTTTGCTTCGGTGACATCCAATTTCGTCCAAAATTTGAAGATTGGTGGTGAGGGGTTGGGGGAGGGATGGTGGAGGTGGTGGGAAAGATGGAGGGGGGTGGGGAAGACACAGCTGCAAGATGCGTAGTCCAATAACCGAAATAATGATAAGTAAAACATGTACTATTACTATGAATCATGTTTGTACAGTTGTTACACTTACGGTATTTTTGTAGATAAGTAATGTTTTTTGTAGTACTCTTAGTATGTTTTAAAAAAAAGTATATTCAGTATTTCATCAACTTTTAGTCTTCTTTTATACTAAGTGTCCCTGTGATGGGTAAGGGGAGCAGTTTTGAGTTGAAAGATTGGGTTTTGTTTTTCCCTTACTAAATAGCCCGTTCACGTTTTCTCGTTACTCGAAAGCTTAAAGCTGAAAGTAATGTTTCACAACCCACACATTAATTGCCCTGGCTCTTTACCTCCCCACCCTCTCTTCTCCACTCCCATCTCCATTTGCCCCTCCCCACCTTCTCTTCTCCATTCCCCACTTTCTTCTTCACTTCCTATCCCATTTCTACAATCCACGCCCACTTCTCTTCTTCCCACTACCTGTTTTTCCTTCACCACCATGCCTCTTCACATAATCCCATTAGGTACAACAATGCGATATGGCTTGATGGGTTTGTAGCAGTGGTGTCATCTGTTGGGGGCTTGCATGATATTCCTCATTAAGATTTCTCCCCACACTGCCCATACTGTTTACACTATAAATTGAACATCAATAATGAAGATGCAGTCCTAACCCGACCGATTATTCTCTATCACAGACGGCCATTTGCTCAGTCGAGTTTACTCACCTTGGAAAATTGAGTGCAGTTGAAGAACTGCGTGCATGGTGCATTTTATGTAATGCTACAGATGTTACCACTTGACATTCCACTGAGACATGTCCCTGTGTAGTTGGGAGCAAGGCTTGGTGTGCAAACGATGCAAGTGTCTGTCAGGTGAATAGTCTCATAGGCAGAGTGAGATAAGGGCGACACAAACTGCCACGCATTGCTACAGTTGTCATCATGCACTTGTCAAGTTGTCTTTAAAGACACAAGTCAACATGACCATAAACAGAAAGTGACTAGGCCTACTCTTCACTCAAGTAATGTTGGTCACTACCGATCAAGCTACATCTCAGCATATGGAGAAAGTTGCCTGCAAATTGTACTTTTGACCAGGTGCATATAAGGGTGCAGTGACGTTGAAGCGGAGAGGTGATACCTCCAGGATTATTGAATACTATTTTATTTTGCAGTATCTTTCTTTCCAGCACTTACACAGTTCCCCAACACCCTCAGAGCCGAACTCTTCTGAAGTGATGTCATGGTTTATTAGCACAGTTTTTAGAGTTTCCAGGAGAGCACATCGGTGTCTTTGGTATAGAATGTAGTGGTTAATGTTTATTGAAGTTTGTAAAAAGAAAGATTGTCTGTCACGATCCTATATAAAGCTATTTGTCGGCCTAAGCAGCTATAAATATTCCATATTCAATATTTGTGTAGTTAGCTGCTTACCACTGCAGTGTGCAGATTTAGGACTTGGCACCAATTAGAGCGTAGGTGTGGGCCCACAACCGCATTTGACAGCACCAAGTAATTTGTTGATGGCTCCACCTTTGGCCTCTCACAATCTATAACGTATTTCTCTGTCTGACGGAACTTATCTGAAACGAGATGGAAATGTAATCACATCTGTTACTACTTTTTGAATGCAAAATTGTTTGCCCACCAAAAACTGCAAGTGGGAAAAGTTTGTATGGCACTTCACCACGTAAAACCTGTATTTATTCATGTTACTTGTAACGACCCTAGAAGGGTTTTGAAATTTGTTAATAATTTGTTCTAGTTGTAAATGTGAAATCTTAATGGTAAAGATAGAAAAGGGATTCCAGTTGGCAAAAAAGGCCTGAAAAATATTTGTTGTCTTCATTGACCAAACCAAATTTTGGAAATAAAAAAAAAAAAAAAAGCAGGTTTTCCCTTTCCAATTTTTTTGTGTGTTTGAAACTACTCTAGGAATATTTTTGTTCACATTCTAATTAGTGTAACTGTGAAATAATCCCTATTTGTTCTCCTAAAAGCGATATTATAAAGATTTCACACACACTGAGAGCATACTAATTAAAAAAAGGTTTTTCTGACCACTGACTGACCTTTACATTTGTTTTCATTGAAGGGTAACAACCGTTTTATTTTTCTGGACCAAGCATCACAGTATGCGATTTTTAAACCTATTTTTTGGGTTCATTCTTTGAAGAAATCACTCAATGACCAACTGATCAGTACATTTGGATAACATTTTAATATCATATTATCTGTAAACTTTAAGGTGCTTAAAAAGGTGTTATTCTTGATGGTGGTATCTCTTAGAACACGCTTTTTTAAATTTGGTAAAGATAAGGCACTTTTTTGTTTTCCTTGGATGTAGATATTTCTGTTTGCCCATGGATCGATAAAAATATAATATGTTTTTCTAAATATATCATTTAATCCATAAGATTAAGTACAACCATAGAAGTTGCTCCTCTAAATCTTACAAAGGTAATGGAACTTCTATCCTGACATAAAGCCACATATATGCAAGAGATTTGTGGACTCTATACCCAGGTAGCAAGTTAATTTATTAGTTACTATATTATAGGATATTTAGTAATTTTTGATCCAGTTTCTGCAGTTAACAATCTGTATTGGCTCATTTTTGGGAAAAAGACTCCCCCAAAACAATTGTTTTAGAAACAGAAAACTATGTGTTATACAATTCTTTTTTTCATCAAAAAGCTATGTGCTATACAAAATTTCTTGTTGGCCCACAACCTAAAAACTAGAGACCCAAAATGGACTGATTGATAAAACATTCAAAAACCATACTTTTGGACTTTAAATATAAAAAAGATGGAACCTGATTGCCTGAAATATTATATACAATCTTAGATGGTCATAATAAGGATTGATTGTATAGCATTTCAAAATTCTGGCATAATTACATATACCCTTCATACCTACTTTGTATCATGTGATTTTTTTGTTGACATGACACAGTGTAAAGGCTATATAGTGTAATAATGCCCAAATTCTTCCACCTTTGTTGCGATAATTCACATTTTGTTTTATTGGGATATATCAGAACTGTAAAATAAAAGGACCTGCCATATATCCTCTATTTTTTTTGTTTTTAGGCCAAAACGTTTGTTTGGCCGAACTTGCCCTTACCCTCAAAACCTGCCAACTCAAATTGTTATGCAAATTAGCACAAAATAAACAAGAAATTATGCCGACCAACCCATTTTCATTCACAATTTTTACCGAAAGATGAACAGCAAAATAAGACAACAAAACAACTTTAACAAGTTCAAAGATCTTTGCTATGTTATTTAAAAAAATTGAATAGTAACATTGTGAAGTTCATCCTAAAAAAATCTGACCAACCTACCCTATTATTTTTCCACAGTTACAGCAAACAAACATATATTCTTTTAACCTTATACATGATACAACTATGGATATATGAAGTGTATGCATCAAAAAGTGACAAGATAAATCTGCCTGTGCATGAGCCAACATGAACCAAGAAATCAATGACTACCCAGCATTCCTTCAAATATATGACAAACCTTTGCCGTTGGAAGTACAGACAGTGAGCTACAAGCTCCCTACTCGTCAGTACGCGGCTTTAGAGAAGATTGAACCACTGGTGCTTTTCTTCTGTAACATGCAAGTGGATGTTCCTGTTGTTACGTATAAGTGATGGAACTTCTGTCAATTCCATCTTCAAGCAAATTTGTGAGGCGTAGCTGTGAATGCTGTTCAGACTTACAGTGAGGAAGAATTGGCTGGAATAGAGGAAAGTTTATGAAGTCAGATATAATCAAACTGAAGCAATTTTCTTTTAGGGTTTATGGTCTCAAACGAGCTAGTGAGAGGAAAGGTTGCTAGTAGCCCTCCGCACACAGCGCTTCATAAAGGCCTTCCAATGCATGGAACACAATGAAGGAAAATGAGTCCAAATGTTGAAAATAGTGATTATGAGTTATTGCATGTGGTGTACACAAATTTCTTTGTGTTAAACTGTTGTAGTAATTGACAAGTTGCTTGCAAGGCATTAAAAATGTGTTTACATCAAGAGACCCCTCCAAAACATTTTTTTTTTGAAATAAATATTTTTTATTCTTTTTTCCCACTTAACTTGGCAACCAGATGTCATATTTTTTAATGGTGATTATAAGGCATTATAAAATGTGTTTACCCCAAGAAAACCACAAAAACATTTAAAATATTTTTTATTCTTTTTTCCCACTTAACTTGGCAACCAGATGTCATATTTTTAATGACGATTGAATCAAATGTGACACGGCTCATATTGAATGGGAAACATTCAAATTGAAGGATGCCAACACGTGACTCATCATCTCTACTGATTGTGTCCCATATTTGACTCAAATGTTACTTAATATTTGTGTAACCTGTCTGTTCAAAATAAGGTTGCTGCTTCTGTTAAATTGATGTAACTTACAAATTGTAAATAGATTGAGTAAATGTTTAACATAAAACATGTAATGTTTTTCTAGATATAGGCTCTCTGATATCCAGGTAAAGTTTCTGGTGATGAATCTGTAGGAGGCAATTTGTTTATACAGTTAGGTTTTACAAAGCACCTGAGTTATTTATGTCTGTGTGTAAAGGTTAGCATCGTGGGATATTGAAAACTTAATGGCTTTTTCAAAGCAAAAAACACCATTTCTTAAATTGGTGTTAAAATCCAACCACTTATAGAAAGTTCATAGGTTTTAAAGTTAGATATTGGTGGTGCTAAATTACTTTCTTAAACCCTTACATATTTTCTCTCTTACAATGTGGTGAGGGCTTGTAGGTTTTACAGAGCTGATTTTTGAGGGTTTCTAACAGTGAACCTAAGTTTTAAATAATTTTCTGTTCTCCCTATCTGACCAGGTTTATTCTAACTTAAATCTTAAATAATTTTTTATGACAAAATTATGGCTCCTAATCTAATTGAATTACCATATCATAAATAGGACTAACCCGAATTCCAACTCTTCATCTCAAGTTTTCTCCGTTAAACATTACTAAAATTACCATAATTTAATCTAATTCTGACCATGTTATCACCCTTTTATTATCCCTTAGTTATTAACCAGTCTGATATTGTTTAGGAGTCTTGCCCTCACTAGATTCTAAAAAGATCAATGGTTGACAGGTAGTTAAAAATTGGAAGGCGGGCATCGGTTCAGGGTAAGAACTAATAAAAAACAAAGTCCAGTGATTGTAAAAAAAATTTAAATCCCCATTTGTTGCAGTCAACAATGTTATGTTATTTCCTTGTCTTGCAAATCATGAGCAATTTGGGGTAATTGTTTACAAAATCATCATGTAAACAACAATCTACAGATAAATTCACAAAATTACCAATTTTGTTAATAACAGCCATGCAGACGAAGAACGTGGATAGACATGGCTTATACAATTTTGTAAAATGACTGCACTCTGTACAAGTTACGACCATAGACATAAAAAAAAATAGTGGAACAAACATTTGCGGGTCAATGATATACAAAAATGGCTAAAAAATGGAACCTGTTTTGAGGTACATCTTCAATGTTCATAATGTACTGAGTAAGACCTTGATGTCTCTGAAAGACCCCTCATTTTAACACGTGGTTATAGTGCCATCTTCGGTCACGTTTGTGACTCTAAAACTTGTAATTTTATTTTAACCCATGCTGTTTTGTCAACGTACCAATCCATGAATTATTTTTTACATTATTAATAACCTTGATTCTAAACCTAACCAAAAATGTTTCCCTTTTATCGTGATTGTTTATTTTTGTCATGGGGGACAAAATAACAAGTTCGGCACGGTGTGTGACCTCGAGAATTCACACATGTGACCGAACTTTTTTCCCCCCGGACAAAATAACCAATCTAGCAGAAGTGGAAAACATTATTTTTTGGTTAGTTTTTGGACTCAAGGTTTTAATTTAAAAAAATAATAATACACATTGGTTAAAATTGACAAACGTATTGGGTTGAAAAAAAAAAAAAAAATAAAAATTAACCTTTGTTTTTAGGTCACAAACGTGAGAGAATGGCCCTTCAGGTTTATTCTAATATTATGAATCAATGTTGTTTTCCTTTTTTGTATCTTGTGGTAATACATAATTATTTGAGGTTTCCCATTTTTCGGCTTTGTTGGTTAATCTTTCGAAATAATAAAATAATTTGGAGTATTTGAAAAGAAATATCGTTTGCTGTATAAAGCGGTTTCAAATTAAAAATTGACATGTGATTTTCTCGGTATTCGGGTTCGGAGGTGGATTGTATGCAGTGGGTCATGGGTGGAATGTATTCTATTCCAAATTAAATTTGTAATTCCCTGATGTCAGTGTAAACAAGGTGAGAGCTAAAGCAAAAATGGGAATTAAAAAGTAATTGACTCAAAGCACTGAGTCTTACATACTACATTTTTTTTAACTGATCCATCTAGATTGCATTGAGTTTAATGTGAAAATCTTGTTTTTAAATGCATTTTTGTGTAAGAATCTCTTAATCAAGGGACTCTTTGTTTCTGGAGAATAAGTGCGAGTTGAAGGAAAAAGTGACAAAACTACAGTTGTTCAGTTTCACTAAGATGGGCAACCTAATTAAAAGGCATATTTTCTGTTTCTTCTCTCTACAAATCCAAAAAATCATGTAAATATTTCTGAGTTTAAGGCAAGTGATCAATGTGTTTGTTAACTGTTGCCGTAAGTGTTCATTTAATAACAATTAACTACATGACCCATTGTCCTCTTTCTGTGAATATTGGTGGGTTATATACAAGCTTGTGTTATGTAAGGTTCAGAACCCAAGATGTTTTTTTCAGGAATTTTTAAAAGATTAATCAAATTTCTTTTGTTATTAAGCATTGAATACAAACATCAAATTACACAACTGCAATTATAAGTGAATAGAACTCAAGATCATATAGAAGAGCTGATATGCAAAAGTGCTTACAATCCATGTTTTGCACTTTCTAGAAAAAGAAGGAAACTGATATCGTATCAGTAATGTGTTATAATGATTGAATAGTAAGTTTATTTTTAACAGTGGTAAGACCATATAAACAAGTAAGATCGTTCAATGTTCAGCTGTATTTTTTCCTTAATTATTAATTACTTTAATTGAACAGTGGATGTAACCCTTTTGCAAAACAATTATTTGACCCCTTTTCTAAAACCCACCTTTGTGATTAAAATTGAATCAATCTTTATTACTACATTTTTCACCTTGACTAAATTTTTGGTTAAAACAAAATAACTAATTGGAATTATCTCATTTTTTTTAAAAATTACAGTATTTTATTGATTTTTTAGTTTTTTTCTTTTTTTGAATTTTCCATTTTTAAAGTTTTTTCCGAAACAGCACTTTGTTAATTAAAATTATTTATTTTTTTTATTTTTCTAGTTTTTTTTTTTTATGTTTTTTGGTTTTTTAAAAGTTAAAGAACTAGGGGCTTACCATCAAAACATCAAAAAAAGAAAACAAAAATATTTTTTTTGTTAGTTTTTATAGTCCTTTTTAATTCAAATTTCCCGTTCCGGAAATTCATGAAGATTTCCGAAAAGGGAACAACTATGATATCTCATAGGGAAAGTTGTATTGAAGTCAAGCAACACCAAAATGGTGTGTTTTATATGGCCAATTATAACGTAATACTAAACTCAATTTCGGTAAAAAGGGACGTAAGCCCTTTTTGCATATCATCTCTGCCATTAGACTAATTATATTAATTGAACCATCAGAAGTACTGAAACAGTGGATGACTGAGTGTCACTGCTTCAAGATCATCTTGTTCGGAAAAACTGGCATGCACATGTAAAGATAAAAATTCACATTCCTGACATTTTTGGGAGATATACCAGACAAACACCATTTTAAAAGAAAATCACAATGCATGATATTTTGCATTAAAATAGTATATGGGTTAGTATGTTTGAGGATCCAGCTGGCTTTTTGGGTCTGAACCAGGAGTGGAGACCCTCATAATCTCTCTTGCCAGCAGTACTTACTAGGCACTGGTTTTTAATTCATAAAATGAACAATTTCTTTCCACTTCAAACTCTGAAGCTAATGGAAAGCTCAATTTCTTTTATACCTTTTTCTCAAATAGCAGTTTTTTAATCATTCCAAAAATGGCTCATCAAGTGTGTTGGATAAAGCATCACATTAGAATTTGTATTTCCCAGTTTCCATCCAGCTCAAACTCCACCAGGGCACTAACAAATAGTCTTGTAACACCTTGTGAAAGTCTACAATAGACCCAAAATATTGTGGTTTTTTTATGAAAAAACCAAAATGCACTGTTCAGACTTTGGGAATAATGCAATGAAATCCAGTGTAAAAAGTGATAGTGTTTCATGAATGGCAGGAAGTCAGTGGAAAATGGGTCAGAATCACAATCATGGAAGAAAGGGATGTCGTATATGGTGTGGTGATTTGTGTTTCTGACTGTCAATCTGTGATGTGTTTACTTTTAACTTTTTTTTGGAATAAAGGTGGTGAAAGCCAAAAATGTTGTAACCCATTTTTTTTCATGATACAGTGACTCCTTAAAGAAGCGGCACGGCACCTTTCAAAAATATTAAATTGTCTTCAATTTGCTTGCAAATGGGAACAAAAAAAAATAGTCTATGGCCATTGGAAGAAGAAGAGGATATTTTACCATAAACATAACATGCCCAAAAACAGATAAGGACATATAAGAGGCTAAATACCTCTTGGAATTTGAAGGCTAACTTTAAATTTGCTGTAGCTTAAATCACCAAATGTGTCCTATTACATGATATCTTGGACTCGTACTCTTGTATTAAAACCACAAAGTCCACAGACCATCAAACAAGGCGCATGCTGTGAGACAACTCTAGCGTGTGTTTTCTTGTGTATAACACGTCATTTCTTTCCGCGTCGTCTGGCTGAATTAATGTCGCTACAACTTAATTATAAACTCATTCTGTTTAACCCAAAAAGCAACGCTGATTGGCATAATTTCAGGTGAGGGACTTATGTATATAAAACTTTACAAAACATGGCAAAAATATCACTTTTAAAATCTAGAGGCGCACTATTTTTCAATGTGCCACGTCTCTTTAAAGGTGCAACAGATTTTAGATGCACACGCAAATATTGTGTCATAATATTAATTTCATATAGACAGCCAACTCAATAGATTTCTTAACCTGTATTTTGGGCTAATGAAATGCCCCTTAAAAGAGAAACAGGTGATTTCTGATTTGCTTATTTTCAATATAAAAAACATAGGCTGAATTTCTTATTTGCTATTATACCAATTAAATTTATCAAATTTTTGTACCAAAGAAACATTTCGCGTCTCAATCCTTTCAGTGGGGTTAATTTTTGATGGAAAGCTTTACATCAGATGGCAAAAATCAGTATCTTTGATTGTTTTTTAGGGACACCTGGTTATGTGAAATCTCTTCGTTGCAAAACCTTTAACCCCCGATGTGACCCCCCACTTAACAAACTCAAGCTTGACAAAATGCTGTAATCCCACATATGACATTTTCGCGGTATCTTTTGTTTAAACTTTTTGTCTTGAAGTACACACAAAGTTTTCCTACTCCTGGGTATGTGTACTCTTAGCCCTACTCCAAGGGTACCCCTTGATGCATTATTGATGGCGTACCTAAAACTAAGTACTTGCAAGTACACAAGCCACTGGTGCATACCGATGTTGTTTACTTAGCAGTACCATCCTATAGTGTACTCTGCATTTGCCTGCTAGGTGACAGACAGGTACCTGTAAGCCCCATGTAAGTGGAGTACCTCTGCAGCTATCATGGGGAGTACTTCACAGGACTCCCCTATTACCGCTGCCCTAGTAGGCAGCAACTTTGGACCATAGAGGAGCGCCAAACATTCCATTGTTACAACTTTCTGATCAGTTCAGCTGTAACAACCATATTTAAGGTGAGCCTCACCAACAACCCCCCTATATATGACATTTTGGTAAAACATATAACATATGTGACCAAAATGTTAAATAATACTGGATAAAATTACTAGAATAATCACACAGAGCTCAAGCTCATTTGGGGCATGGGGTCGCCACGCAGGTACTCCCCCATGGGATGACTAGTGTTAGCTACTGTGTGTGTGTACCCTAGTTGATGAATTTACCCCCCACTTTTGTGTGCGCCGGCATGTTGTACCATGCAGGTGTGGTAACTCTGTGGCTTCTTAACAGGTACTTCAAGGTACTCCCATGCATACATTTTGTGTAGACAAGATTGGAAATGCAAAATGTTACCTGTCCTTTTATGAAGACAAAAGACCGAATGCCAAGAGTGACCTGTGCTCTATGTAGATAGTTGTCTGTCCACTTTGGTTGGGTATATTTGATATGAGGCACAAACAATATCTTGAACCTACTGGATTAATTTCTTATGTGATTAATTGGTATTCACAACAACAATTTATTGGCAAAAAGGTTATTTGTCACTGCGACTTCCTGCTCTGTAAAATGGTCACCTATTACTACCATGGAAACCACAGACAACATGTTTTGCCTAGGTTTGATGGTACATTTTAGCCCTTCAGCCACATGTAGCATGGTGGTAGCAGGGAGTCTATATAATGGGAGAGGGAAATCACCCATTAGAGGGAAGGGCCTTGGCCCTGCTGGCAAATATTTTTTTTTTTTCCGTAGTTCCCATTTGCTATGGTAGTATCCCTGAAGTAAGTTTCAATCTCAGTCTGTAAATTTTTTAAAAGCATTCCAACTGATTTTGGAGGTATGGGTGTCACATTACCAAAACAAAGATGAGTTATCGTTGGGGTGGTAATTTTGGTTTTTCGGGAGTCAAGGTCAAACAGGGGTCAAATTTTTGAAATGGATCCTCATGTTGAAAAGTATGATACCCAAGTTTAATAGTTTAATCATAAGGCATTCCAAAAAGGTATAGTTTGTACGATCTTTGCGCCGAAAGTTTGGGGAGTTAAGGCTAAAACAGCAAAATCAATAAAAAAAAAGGATCATTTTCAGTTGTACAGGGTCAAATTTAAAATTATAACTATTTTTTTTTTTTTTTTTTTTTTTTAAAAATGGTGCAAATTATAGCTGGACTCATAGATAAAATAAGGATTAGTTTTGAGTGTCTTAAATGCTTACTTACTGAAGTACGGTGAAACAAGGTCAAGCCCCATTGATGCAATGGAATTTTACCTTTGGTCCCCCTAACATTTGGGAACTATCATTTAAACCGTCAGAAACTATTCCTTATTTTAATCCTATGAGCTCCAATCAATAATTGCAGCATTTTTATCCAAATCGTAGTAATTTTAAAATTTGACCCCTGTACAATGAAAATGACTGTTTTTATTGCTTTTTGCTGTTTTTAGCCTAATTCCAAAACTTTCAGCCGCAGATTACAAACGATACCTTTTTGAACCCTTATGATTAAACTATTAGCTTGGTATGTCTTTTCACCATTATTGGATCAATTTCAAATTTGACCCCTGTATGCCCTTTGACCCCGTAAAAACCATTTCCCCACCCCCTAGATAACTCACTTTTTTTTGGTAATGTTGAACACCTTTACCTACCACAATCCGTTGAAGGCAGCTTCTTTAAAATTTATTTCACAGATTTGCTAAGACTATGTTTAACTTTTGAATTCTATGGCAGTAACTTAAGTAATAAAAGGAGATGCAGTATCATTTATGGATGAATAATGTGTCTGAGATCAGAAAACTAAATAATAGGGCAAGGCGCAGCCGAGACCCATTATTTTAAAGTTTTTTCCGGCCGAGGATACTTTATGAGCCCATAGATGATACTGCAAAACCCTTTATTTTTTCATTCCTATGCCCTAAAAAACCTTGATTAATAAGAAATGCATTTGCGACCATTAGTGCAGAATAATGGGCAGTAACTGACCAATCAGAATGCTGCATTGTCAATAATGGGCAGCAGAATAGAATATACATTATAAGCTAGGACTTGTGTTTAATTTCAATTAAATAGAAAAACCGATTTACAAATTGGCATGAGTAGGATTTGAACCATCGACCTGAGATTATAGCACATACCATTCACTAGACCACAGTGATTAGCTGCCCAGGTGGGTGTTCTTTTTATTCAATATAAACCTTCAACGGAATAAAGGTCAACTCCTATAATAATTTAGATATGTAAAATGACATACACAATCAAGTTTTGTACTATACTTATTGAACTGTGGCTGAAAGATGATGCTGCTATTCAAATGGTAACTACGGAAAATAATATAGCGCCCTGATGTCCAACTTTGATTGAGAGCAGTATTCAAATGTTGGTGGACCTGATGAGGGTCTGGTAAAGTGTAGTTGGATCAACTGGGTTACTTCTGTGACTGTGGAAAGCAGAGCATTATTTCTAGTAGATTTGTCTTCTATGTAGGTTAAAGGTCCATGGCCCGATCGCTAATAGCCTCGTCTCCAGGGACCCCAGATTTTACCGGAAGTGGTCGAAATTTTTATATCAGAAGAAAGCTATTTTTCTCATTTACCCTGTGAAATCTTAGGGCTAAATGATGTTTGGTTTGGATGTTATGAGCGAAAATATGCTCCATTTTGGTCGACCAATATTAATTTTACACAGTACTCTATGGGGCTTATAAAATCGCGTTTTTATCTCTCACATCAAAACGGATTGAAATATCGGCGCGAAACTTCACAGTGGGGTTTTGAGATGAAGGCCCTTCTATCAAGATGAAAACTTGATATACCGTACTTAAATTGGGCCATCCTCCTTTAATTAACAAACTTAGTGGGGGGGGGGGGGAACCAAAATACAGGGAAAAATTGTTGTTGATTTGCAGGATTCAACAAAATAGGGCCAAGAAAAAAATTGTTTTGGCTTCCCACTCAGGTGTAAAAAATCTCATTGCACCGCATTTCTTTTTTAAAAAGCTTTTTCGAGAGATTTTTATTGTTTTTTTAAAAAATGGTCAAGAAAAAAACAAATTTTGGCCGTGAACTAGCAAAAAGTAGTCTACAAATGCAAAATGTAAAAAAAAAAAGATTACGCATAGCTACGCAGAAAAAAAATGCATAGCACTTCGGTTTTTAGCTACTGGAAGCTGAGACAAACACTTTTTTGGCCTGAGATTATTGGTAGTTGAAAAATGTGTTACTACTTTTGCAAAATTTTTGCTGAATGTGTTGAATATTTATGCATAATACTCAAATGGAAGAGAGAAATCATAACGAATGAACAAATGCCTAGTTGACTTAGGTGACTAAAGCAGGCCTCGCGAGATAAAAATGCACGAATGCATGGATGCATCGTTAACTCTTGATGAACCACTGTTTAAAAAAATGCAAAAATCTCTTTTGTGATTTTGTTAGATTTTCTGATTCAGCAAATCACTGATGCCTTTTAATGCTGTAATACTGACGTAGGTGGACAAAACTCCTTACAAGACTTCATTTTTGTGGTCACCTTGGTATCCCGCCAAGGTCAAATGTCATTGATCTACTCTCAAGTTTTACGTCATAGAGACTATTATTAGTTTAGAGTGAACTTCATATCACTTCAGTTTCCAAGAACAGAGTGAATGCAAAACAGGTAACAACAACATATTTTGTGCCCCTTTTCATTAAAAAAAATCCACTCCCTGATAACTCCCTGTATGGGAACTATCATAACTTGCAAGATTTCATTAGTATGTATATTGAGGGGTGCTAACTTAATGTCACAGGTATAGAAATGACAGGTGGTTTTCACACATTTAAGCAGATGGGTACCACTTTTTTTTGTTCGTCCTGCAGAATTGCATAAGGCACATATGGATAATCGGGCCGTATGTCTCTGTATCAGCTTGTATATGTGTGTGACGTGGTTGGTCTGTGGTCAAAATGTTAACCCGTAAAATATTGCTGCTGCCAATCATTTCCGTAAAGGGCTACATCATCGGTTTTTGTAGTGAGGGAAAATATCCGAAGATTGGCGTATAAATTATAAATTTACCAGTATCCGGCCATCACTATAATAACAGACAATTATTAATCCCCTGTTTGTTCACGCAAAACGGAAAAATATCTATGGTTTTTTTCCAATATCACATGAGGCTGTAGGCCGAATGTATATTGGAAACAACCATAGATATTTTTCCCGTATTTCGTGAGAACAAACAGGGGGTAACTAATTTTCATTTAGTAGACATTTGAAGTGGTAAGCCTACTTCGATTAAATTTTATTTATATCTGGATTAGCACAGCTACCGACAATCTAAGTACGAATCCAAAGCTCAGACTGTGAGTAGGCCCACCTAGTCTAGTCCTGTTTCTACTGAGGCCTAGTACAATGTACAAATCAACAAAGTGGCCTAACTCAACATAACACAACCAGTCATCATTGTTCTGATACATACTTTTCCACAATTCCCAACAAGGCAGCCCTAGACCAAGATTCATGGCCACAGTGGATTCAGAAGTAGCCTTGCCGATGCAGTGCCACAGTAGAGAGTTGAATTCAGCAGGGTAGCATGGCACTGTAGATAAGGAAAACACACTATCTTACCTCTTTGAAAGACATTCACAAAGTTCCCTATCCTCCAAACCACACAGGGGAAACTTTCAAAATGTTTTTGTAGCATACAAGATTTAGGAAAATGTCTCAAGTAGAATATTTGTTTGGGAATTTCCAGCAGCAGTCACACATTGTGTTGATACCAAAAGGCCATCTTGGATTGTGCCCTTCAGAGGGGGCTGGACCCAAAACAATCTCTTCCACAGATGCTCAAGATCATTACATCTATAGATTCGAATGCATGTCAATTAGGGGATTTGATACTTGGTGTAAGCATTGCGTAATACGGGCTCATATCGCAGTGAGTAATTAAAATTACTCGGTACTAAACGGGAAAATATTTAATTGGGACAGCACCATCACATTACCATTCATGTCTTCGAATGATAATACGGTATTATCGAAAGCGTAAAGCATTATGCGGATAAAAAATATCCATCGAAATCGATGGATATTGGAGAATATATTCGGGTATATCTAGCCACTATAACACCCGGCCTATTTATACCATAGACACCGGAAGTGTAAGGTTAAAAATCGTAGCTCACTGCAGCCGCTTAACAACTCGCTCATTGCTAAGATAAAGTAGTAATTAAAAAACGATAGGCCACTGGCCGCAGATGATTAGGACAAATAGGCCTACTAGCGGCCAAGGGAGGGAGGACATACTGAAAATTTTGAAATAATATATGAGGGGAGGTCCACATGGACCCACCATTTTTTTTTGTTTTTCGTACACCATGCTTTAAATGATTTTTGCCCAAAATTTATGTCAATTGCATCTTCTGTGTACCACACCTACTGTATGGATATTACTATGGCAATATCTTTCTAATCAAAAGTACATTTTATTTTACTACAAATTTTTCACAATATTTATAGCCCAAAATAACCTATTTTGACACATTGTGACACCTGCCACATGACATATGGTATTCGCTTACTATAACAGCTGAATTTACTGATAACACACCTTCCAACCAATTACTCCTACTCATATATGCGGATACAGGTAAAGTATATATCCGCATATCCACTTAACAGCTGAATGATTTAACCTTGGGGGCAGGAGGGGTGGGGTGGGTGAATATTGGTGACCTTGTGACCTCTGTGACCTTTGGCCCATTCACAACATGACGACAGACGATCACTACGGTCTGGAGACTGCAATGTTTGGTATATTTTTTGGGATAATGTTATTCAAATGTCCGACTACACATTCCCCATCCAAACCAAAAGTGAGATCCAACACCAATTATCTGTTGGATTGCCTTGATGTAGACAAGTCTGTAAGGTCACTGCTGGTTTGGACAGTTTACAGTTAGTATGACCTCGTGTCATTTTTATTGATATTAAACCAACAAAATAGTATAATCCGTACAAACAAAGCACACACGGTATTATTGTCCAAATAACTAACTCTAGCTAACTATACAATGAATATAATATTTTACACAATCTTAAACATATATTCCAAGCAAAAGTGGATGTATTGGAAATTACTTTTAGGTTTGTCATTATCTTTAGCACCCATATATTAATAAAATAATCTTTATCAGAGTAAGTAGTAGTATCATAAACATCTTAATATAACATAAAATGTCTACAAGATATCATAGCTTTCATTTCATAACAATGAAATTCATCTTGTTTCCTGAGCTCACAAATCGTTACAAGTTTTTTCTGGTGGAATTTTTGGATAAGAGTATCTACCTTTCTCAATCATTAATGTATGTGCACTAATACCGAATTTTGCAAATGCAGATCTTTGACTACGGTTAAGAATTGGAACATAGTTTTCTATTCAAAAGAGATTTAAATATAAATAAACATAAATCCTACATCAGGTCACGCTTTTGTTGGCCTGTCTTTAATTTGACTTCAGGTTAGGACCATACTCACATATTTTCGAATTACCTGTTGCTGGGCTTTACTTCAGCCAGTGTCAAGATCCAGCCTTACCAGCGTTGACCAGATTTTTAAAGGAACACTAGGAGATTTATTCATTTCCATTCTTTCCATTATTTAGGAAGGTATGCCTTTTCCAGCTATTAACTCCCCTCCAGAAAATAACATTAAGGACACTATTAGTGATCTACCCAAAATAGTCCAAAGTATTTCATCAGTCTGTAGAATTTCTCTATACTCTGCTTTGTGGCCCCGATTTTTCTGGATATGCCACTGGAATGATTGAATCTACATCATTATGCAATGTAGTAAGTGTCCGAAACAGACAAGTTAATAACTAAAATATTGAATTTGTTCTTATTAGGTTTGCTTTTGGTGTCACACTTGTGTAGGGCATGTGTGGATACCATGCTGTTCAGACATGCAAATGTTGTATTTTGATGATCTTTTCGATTGTGTTGATATAGCAACACTGTGTGATAGTCCGTTGATTTTAATCACAGTAATTGTGTTGAAAGTGTTAAAGCATAATAGCACAGTTTTTTGAAGAGCACCGCCCAATTTTTCCAAATTTGATAAAAAGATTTTTTTAACACGGTTTCATTGGTTGTAACTGGCTAGTAAAACTAACTTGTGAATGGTTAAGCTCGAAAATGTTCTGTCGCAAACGAAGGAATTTTGTAATTAGAATAATAATACGGAGATCTCCAATATAATTCACGCTGTTGGAAAATGGCCTTTCCAATACGACATAGCCGGGAGAATAGCGCCATGTTCGTCTACGCTCATACATTAGTTGTTTATTGGTTTATGCAATGTCAAGTTAGAGGTCATTTTCTTGAGGTGGCCTATTTTCATCAGATGGACATAAACTAGCATTTCCAGCTCTGCCCGTTAAGTACCATCTGGGATCCCATTCCAATACAAATCGCTTATTTTATGATAAATACTCATTTTTGAGCATTCTCGTTCACAGCTACAGTTTCCTAGCAATTACCGACCTTAAAAAAATTTTTTTGAAATTGGGGGTGGTCTTCAAAAATGTGTGTTATTGCTTTAAATGATAATTGAGGTACTGCCCGATACTCAGTTGGACCTCACCACTCATCAGCAAACCTGAGATTTTGGTATGAGGGAAAAGCCTGTATTTTCATTTCATCTACAAAATATTTGTCAATCTATTTTGCACTTTGATTACTGCAAGCAGAAAGATAGGTGTTTACAGTCCACAGGGAATTGTTTGATATAGGTGATCTATGTGTATTGGTTCACAACATGCATGCTAATGTTTAATAATGGAAGTTGATTCAAATTCAATTTAGAATAAGGTATGTTGGTAAGCCTTATGAAACAGAAAAATTTATGTGGGGCACCATTAAGGGGGATGGCCCGATTTAAGGATACAAAGTTTCATCTGATAGATTGGCCTTTCACTCCAAAACCCCATCTGTAAAGTTTGCGCTGATATTTCAATCCGTTTTATTTGCAGACCTAAAAACGTGATTTGTAGGCCCAATAGAGTAGTTAGAGTACTGTGTAAAAAATTATATATTGGTCGGACCAAACATGGGGACTTTTCGCTCGGCGTAACTTCCAAACCCAAAACATCCCCTTTTTTTGGGTCTAAGATTCACAGGGTAAATGAGGAAAAAATAGTTAGCTTCTTTGATGACCAAAATGTTGACCACTTCCGGCACAATCTGGGGCTTCTGGAGACAAGGCTATTAGTGATCGCGGCCATGGGGGGAAACCCTTTTTAAAAAAAATAAAAAAAGTATTAAATTTTAGATATGGCCTGTTTGTGTTGGTGGTTTTCATGTTTTTTGCAGCATGATTGTATGCATAAAAAAGAAAGTGATGGTGTGCGAACAAGCATGAAATTGTTATGTGCTGAACAGTAACGCAGGTTATTTCTTATTTTATAAAGCACTTGAAAATTTTGACAAATAATGATAACAGTGCCCAGCCAGTTGATTACCTTGCCAAGTCCCAATTTTTGACAGCAAAGGGCGACATTACTGTCAACTTCCACACAAGTAGTGGGTATTGTTTTGAAAAATCGCTAAAGGTCCATGGACATGCGTTAAACATAACTTATAATACCACCAAAAAATGGTTTCATTCATAGTAAGTATTGGTATCAATGCTAATATTGCCATAAGCAGTAAAGTGAGAAAACGTGTATATTTGATAAAAAAATTGGGCATAATATCATGTGTTTTGAACAAGCTTTTCAAAGGGAAATTTCCAAACGAAAGTGATTATCGCGCCTGCAGCGATGACCCGAAGTGGGACGCCCGAGTAACAAATACGCGATACGCGTAGCGCGTGATGATCGTCACGTGGAACGGAAGTGCGCGTGGCCCAGGTTTTCTGAATAAGTACACAGTTGACTTATAGCGTACGTGTTGGATCATATGGCATAATTTGTCTTGAATTTGGTGCCTTAAAATTACGATAATAATGCACTGTAATGTAGGACGGGTGCACAGCGGCGACGGTTACGACAAGGAGAATCAGAACAGAATAGCTTTATTCAAGTTTCCAGACAAAGACACCGACAAGGAGAGATATTTGGAGTGTGCGGTGCGGTTTAGCCCACGTGTGAGCTGTGTTTACAACTTGTTACTCTGACGTCATAACGAGGGTCAAATCCAACTCCAGCATCTTGATACGCATTCGCAAAAAACAGGAGAAGGCCCTGTCAGTTTGGGTCTTATATTTATCCTTGAAATGTAACACTTTAACGATGTTCACTTTAAAAAATCTTGTGCGATATGATCAGGATACTGTGAGGTACGAAAAGTGTAAGAATGAAGAAATGCTACTAACCGTGTCATGGACTGATTAAGAGAAAGGGTACTTCGCATGCCCCTTTAAGTTAATCTAAGCTGGCTTTTGACAGCTTAGGTAGCCAGGGTACAACATTACATGTGTGTCACGTCCCTCCCACTCAGACCCAGTAAACTAGAACCCATTGAAGACGTCCAGTGCTAGAGCTGTTGAAACCATTTCAGGATCCTCAGAGGTGACCTAGCTTTAGTTTTTATGGCTTGCATTTTGCCACTTTAACCCTAAAGCCCGATGTATACTCCATTTCGCGTCCGCGATATCGCAGCTGCGAAGAAACCTGACCATGATTTTTTATTGCCTTTCCCTGGCGAAAGAAGAGAATTTCTATTGCGCGATGGATTTGAGGCTTCGCGCGCGAGTTAAATTTTGTTCAAACTCTCGGCGATTATCGCAGTGCGAAAGTTTGATTGGCCATTCTAGAAACCAAGTCGGGCGATGACCTCATTAAAACCAAGCTGAACCTGTTCTTAAAAATCTCCTATCAGTCGAAATCAACAACAATACTCATCCAATGAAGTATACATTAAAAGGCTTGGATGTAGTGCCGAACACATTAACTGGTAGGATGATACATGTTCTATTTTTTTTTTTAATGCATGATTATCTTTTAGGATATCGCAAAGAATGTTTTGGCGGTTAAGACGAAATATTTTTTTAACCCACCTGATTTTTTTCTGAGCTCCGCATCCTGCATGCATAGCCAACCCCGTGTACATATGTAGTAGACTACTGCATGTCATCAAACTGCGGCATTTGTAACATTAATGAACACAAGTCATGCAAAATCTTGAAGATGTGCGTATTTAATGGGTTAAAACAATACAAAATAGTCCGACCATGTACAAGAATTCAAAATGCATATTGGAAACAATCAGTCCATATATATAATTGATCAACAGGCTCTGGATAACAATTGAATATAACGTTGACCTGGTATCATAAATAATATCGCTCGTCAATTCTAGTTGCTAGATCTATTGGGAAATCAAATGCATATTTGTCAAACGGTATGTAGATAATCTCTAAATTGTTATCAAAATGTCAATGCACATAGTTGTCAATAAATTAATACAGCAAAGAATTCCTCGATACGAGAATACGCGAAGAGTATACATGATTTTTCACTGTCGGTATTGCGAGTAAAATTTCATCGCTAGCGTCGCGCGAAGAAGCGATAGTGGAGTATACATCAGGCTTAAAGCTCTAGTTTTGAATCAGTGCCAACCTCCCATTTTTAAAAACTCCCGTACTTTCAATTGTTTCGTAAACGAAGCCTGGTATAGGGAGGGGAAGGAGTAGAACATGCAGTACCCCATGGCTCCAAAAAGCTTCCAAGCATCTGTTGCTTGCAGCCTAGCATTGTTTCAAACATCTCAAGGACAAATTATGTAAAATGATTATCTCAAAACTTTTTACCAATTGATATTTACCTGTACCAAATACATGTTCTTATAGAACTAGATGGAGCACTGCCATAAAAACATTTTGCCATATAGAAAAACATTTAAAGAGACACTGGCACATTTGAAAAATAGTGCGCCCTCAAGATTTTTCAAAATCGATATTTTTGCATGGTTGTAAGGCTTTTATATACAAAAGCCCTCACCCGAAATGATTAAGACCAAATCAGCTTCTTTATGGGTAAACAGAACGATTCTATAATTTAACGTCGCCGGCGACGCTAAATTCAGCAGACGACGAAAATGGCGTTAACACAAGAACACACACGCCGTATGCATGTTTCCCACGCTATGTACACTGTTTGATCGGTCTATAACCTTTGTGGTTTTAATATCAGTGAGTACGAGTCAAAAATATTCATGTAATATACACATTTGTTGATTAAAGTTATGGAAAACTTAAAAGTTGGCCTACAAATTACCTGGATGTCTTTATCCTCATATCAATGTCCCTATCTGTTTTGGGGTATGTTATTTCTATGTGTAAAATATATATCTGTTCTTCCAATGGCCTAGACTATCATTTGAGAGCAAATTGAAGAAATTTCATATTTTGTGAAAATGTGCCAGTGCCGCTTTATGTCTTGATTTGTGAGGTACTACATCACTTCTAGCTCAAAATTTGTTTTATTTAAAAAAAAAACATGACTTTTTGCTTTTTGATATTTTGTTACCCTTTTCTGGGAATTTTGGTTTAATTTTTCTTGGAAAGGACTATTAAAAAATGTGAAATTTTATTAGCAAAATCTTAAAATCGGTTCTCCCCCCTCACAAAAAAAAATGGGAATTGAACATCCTGTAATATTATTCTGATAGACAAACATAATGTTGATATATATGCAGTTGTCAATGTTTATGACTGCTGGTAAGATTTGGTTCTGTTTCTACTGAAACATGCCTTAGGCTATTCCTGACAGTGTACATCAAATTGTCAGGATTACGTGAGAGCTGAGCTAAGGTTCGTGGTCTTTGACCACAGTTGGATCTAGTTTCTTCTGGTAACATTGTAGTAATGTGGACTAAATCAAAGCTTCAATTTGCCAGGTCTAATTGAAGCAAATTTTGGTCCCTGAATCACTACAGGGTGGTTCCCCTAACCAACTTTCTTTGGGCTTGTATTCTGAGGGTGTAAGTCCACTCCTTGTAATTGCCCATGTAATGTGCCCAAAAGGATGTCGTTGATCAATTGGGACTAGTGTTACCTCGGTATGTTGCGGCCTTATTACAGGGCTACCAATCAGCGAGTGGCTTAGTTAGAACTTGGGGTTTCCTGCGAATTTTGTCTGGATGTGGGTAATTTTGGCTACCTTTTGTCACAATCCGGCTGGAGGAAGACAGTGCGGTATGGTTCCGAAAATCCCCACCCTCCCACCCATGTGGCTAGTGGGTATTGGTTTGGGGTTCCCTCAGGGTGGGTGCACTGAGGGGTTAACCACAGGTTGGTGGCATTGGTTTTGCTGGTCCAGGGTCTGGGATTATTCCTCCTTCAGCTATGCATATGTTTGCCTTAGGTAAACCTGACCCTGCAATAGTAGCACAAGGAGGAAGTTCTTTTCAAATGGAATATGCTGGAGGGACCTGACCTTTAGATCTCCTGTTCATGAAGGCTTTGGTCCTTAAGACCCCTACTTTTCCACAAAACTCACAAATTTCAGCTCCATGGCTCACAAAACTCATGAAATTTAGCCAGTTCTTCAGCTCCACATCATCTAATTTGACCCCAAATTCAGTTCTGTAGTCTTAAAAATTGGTTAAAAAATCAGTTCCAAAGAGCCTATTTTCACCAAAAATGCACTTCTCAAGCCAGAGAGAATGTGGTATTGTAATGCTTTGCAATTCCCTCCTATTGTTAAGCTAATCTGGGCTGAAAGAGCATTTCGAGGGTTGACAATCAGAAAGCCTTAACTCAAAAATACTGCTTTTGAGAAATGTGATGTTTAATATTTTAAACTAAGCAAATCTATTCATTACTCAAAATGTAAACATCTCATAAAGCTCATATATGGTACTTTAAGCAAACATTATATAAACTTTAGTAAACAAAGAACAATTTTTAATTATGAACAGCAGAATTAAAGAAATTCTTTAATATTTCTTTTAAGTGCCAAGTTACGTCCTTCTGATGGTAACTGAAAACGGTAATCTGTGAGTTACATCTTCAATCATTGACACATTATTTCAATCAGATGTTTAAGCATGTCATCCCTTTGGAATGTTTTTAAAGAAATCATCAATATAAGTGGGATAGGGCACTAAAAAGCTGTTGAAATTCATTGTTTGGCCAAATACAGTTACCATCAGAAGGTCGTAACTCAGAGTTAAGGCTTTCTGTTAGTAAACAAAGTGTTATTTTGCTTTATAGGCAATAGGAAGTAGACTTGAGTTAAGGGTTCAAGAGTTAAGTATTACCGATTTTTTTGGTACCAAAACCTCAAAATCACCAAAAAGTGAGTTATGTCCTTCTGTTTGTCAACCCTCGATTTGATGGTGTCTGTTAGCTTGTCTGTTTGTCAGTCCATCAGTCTACTTTTTTAAGGTCCATTAACAGATGAAGTGGTCATTTTCAAAATTTTGGTTTCAGAAGAAAGCTTATATTTTTCTCATTTACCCGGAAATCATCAAGGCTAAAGGATGCTTGGCTTGGATATTTTGAGTTGAAAATTGTCCCTTTTGCGACCAATTATTATTTTTTACACAATAACTCTATGGGGATTTACAAAGTACCGGTTCCCAAAATCATACCTTATTCTCTAAACCACATTGATCCCTAGCAAGTTTCATGAATATCCACTTGACTCTAAGAGAAGTAGCAATAAAGGGGGAGGGCCCAATTTAAGTCTATACATTTTTCAACTGATAGAATGGACTTTCGCAGAAAAACCCCAGCTCTAAAGTTTCACAATGATATTTCAATCCGTTTAAGACCAATTTTTGACTAAGGTTTTTGGTGTTCTTTCTCTTCAATGTAAAAGAGCAAATTTTCAGCTTAAAAAGGTGAAGCACTTTTTTTTTTATTCCTGGCATTTAGGCCAAATGTCAATCTTATCCCCTAAACAAATGTACAAAACCGATCTTCCAAGTTTTCTGCTCTATCCCCAGGAATACTGAGCAAAGTCTCTCTTAACATGCCAGGGAGAAAGTTCAAGTTTTAAAAATTAAAAAAAGAAAAAACCTAAAATTTTCAAAAAATATTGAAATTTAGTCAAAGGGAGTAAACAGTTTACTGATTTTAGAGTGAAAAACTCACCTTTGGTTTAGTGAATGAAATTTCACTTCCATTGGGTAGTTGATTACTGTAGTCAACCATGAAAGTGAATTGCTCTTTAGAACAAGAGGTATTCAATAACATAATGATCAGGATGCAGTCATCTCTCAAATCTGACAGCTTTTTAAAAAAATAATCACTCTTGTTTGTAATTTTGTGGGGTTGAGAATAATGACAGCTTAACGTACAAGATCCCCTCATGTGTTTTCAATATATTATATTTCATGTAAGTATTTCACACATCAAATTACATTACAAAGGTTTAGGGCATTGGGCCAAAACCGATTCAGTGTTTTTTGTTATAGGATTGTTAACAGCGGAAGTTCACGCATTGACACACATGTCGTGTGACATTCACCTTGTATCTGATCTGTTACTAGAACATGTCGTATTCTCCACGCTTTTCAAATTTGGCATGGATTCATTGATTGCATAGAAAGATGTGCAGCATCTCAACAGATGGTGAAAATCAAGGATGGGTAATAAGCTTGGCAAAAGTCTCTTTATCCAATAGGGTTTCTATGTGTTTAGTGTATGGAAAGGCAGTGATTTAGAACACAAGAGAGATTACCAAGAAAATCCTTGAGTTTTCAATGATGAGCACATTTTGGCGTCAGGGTGGGGATGAAGGGTTGTCTTTTGTTGTGCACCAAATGCCTGTCAATACTTTAGCCTGTGGGCCCTAGCTGCATGAAATCAGAGTTGGTCAGAGCTCAAAATTATGCATTTTAAAGAGACACTGTCACATTTCAAAAAATAGTGCGCCCTCTAGATTTTTCAAAATTGATATTTTTGCATGGTTGTAAAGCTTTTATATACATTAGCCCACACCTGAAATTATTAAGCCCAAAGCAGCGCCCTTATGGGTAAACAGAATGATTTTATAATTAGCAGATGACATGGAAATGGCGTGTAACACAAGAAAACACACGCTAGAGTTGATTCTCACGGCATGCACCTTGTTTGACCGGTCTGTGACCTTTGTGGTTTTAATATCAATGAGTATGAGTCTATAATATTCATGTAATAGACACATTTGTTGATTAAAGGTGGTTGTTCCGATTTATGTGTATTGTGTTCTCTACTTGATATGAGAGCCTGGCACTTGCACATACACCCCATCAAGTACCGTGGGAAACAAACTTGCGGTTTTGATGGTAGACGCAATAATGCATGTTGCAAAGCCCTATTCAATACTGTGCTAATAAAGTGGTTAACCACTAAAACTGCGGTTTTTTTGTTTATATCTTGGGAATGAAATGGATTCGAGGGCTCAAATTTCAGGACGACAATGAGAAAAATACGGCCTTTCATCTGATATGAAAATCGATACTACTTCCGGGTAAATCAGGGGGGTCCCAAAGACGATCGGAACACGCCCCTTTAAAGTTACGGCAAACTTAAAAGTTAGCCTACAAATTCCCTAGATGTCTTTAGCCTCTTATTAATTATCCTCTTATTAATTATTAGCCTCTTATTAATGTCCCTATCTGTTTTGGGGCATGTTATTTTATGTATAAAATATATCTCTATTCTTCCAATGGCCTAGACTATCATTTGCGAGCAAATTGAAGAAATTTCATATATTCTGAAAATGTGCAAGTGCCGCTTTAATGACCATATTTGGAATCAGCTTTAAAAATCCATTCAAATGAGTCCAAATAAGCCTAGTCTTAAGTCAGTGGCTTCTGAAAGAGGCACATGGCTTCTCTTCCAAAAGTGATGGCTTTTCATCTGCGACGTAAAATTGTGAACTTTAATATTCGTAATCTTTGGTGTATTTTCCAATTTATCGCATAGGATGCTAGTCATCTTACTGTCAGAGCGCTGGTTGTTAACTGTCTTGGATGGATTGAAATGCAGTGGCGTAACCAGCGGGGGCAGGGGGGTGCAAGCCCCCCCCAAACAGACCCTTTGGGCCCCCCCCCTTCTCCCCCCCCCAAATTGAACTGACTTTTTGTACATGTTATGGAGAAGGACCCAAATTTGCCCCCTCAAAAAAAGCCTTGCACCAGCCCTTCAGCCCCCCCATTGTAAAGGTAGGGTACGCCACTGTTTAAAATGCTTGATAATGCCAACTTTTTTTTTAGTATCAAGTGCATGAAAGTAATTAAATGCCTCAGCACTTGCAAAAACAAGCTGAGAGTCTGGTGCTTGCATGTGGATGGGACCAGGGGCGTTCCCAGACCATTTTCAAAGGGTGGTGTTGCCGACAAAACCGTCCATTTGCTGACACAATTTCACAAATTTTCTGGTGAGTGCACCCGGCAAACGAAGCGGCAAATGGACCGTTTTGCCGGCAACACTATTTTTTTACCGACTACACTTTTTTAAACCATAGGATCAAATCTGAGGAGCAGGCGGGGGTGGGGGGTGCATATTAAGTCCGACAAAATCGGCAACAAAATAGTTTACTTCATTATAATATTCCACCCACATCTAATTTAATACCAATTTTGACAAGTAAACATTTTGCCGATAGAATCTGTAAATGGGGCTGTCACATCCCCCCTCTCTAGGAATGGCCCTGGACAGGACCAGCCTTCTGTCAGTCTCCAAAGGTCTTTACATTGGCTTCCTGTGAAGGAAAGAATGTTGAGAAATTCATCCATAATGAAGCTCCTACCTGTCTCACTGATCTTATCTCTTTGCATAGTGAGAGTATTTCAGAATGCCAAAGTTGCATCATGGAGATTTGGAATCAGCAGGTCAATGTTGCCTAGAAACCATCCAAACATTTTGTGCAGACTCTTACATAAGATCATATGGGCCAACTGCAGGACTAATATGCGTCTTCGTTTGATGATGCAATCACTATAGCCAGGACTTATTAGTGCATTTTTCTCACTCAGTACATTGATCAGATGTTTGGCGTCATTAGGGTTAATGTTGGGTGAGCGCTTACATCAAAGTTAATATTTATACTGGTTGCATAGTGGGCGAGTGGTATGGCAGGCCCTAGCCTTTATAACCCACGACTGGAGAAGTAATCAGCAAACTAAATACCCCTAGGACAGTCCCTGGACTACTTGTAGGCTCCAGGGGTGTAATCATTGACTATAGAGTACCTGTGGATGAAATATGACTTGGGTCCTAACATCCTTCCCCTCTGTACACTGACGTAATATGACGTCAAAAATCGGTTCACTAACCTAACAACATGATTGAGGTTAAATTTTAGAGCCATTTTGTGGTCAACAATCTGATCACTCCCACAACAACTTGCCAAAAAAAAAAGTTGGAATTTTTATACCATTGAAGAAACGGACTAAATTTATCTATGCAAATCTAGCAGATTCAATATCTGCAAGGAATTCCTTTACAGACCATGAGATGCTGACTCTGTATGAGTAAAACTGTTAATTTGGAATGTAAAGGCCGACTCAGAGATTTTTGAAATATAATTTTTATGTGTATTTATTGAAAATAGTTAACTACAACTAAAGCTAGTCACCTAAAATGCCCAATTCCAAAGTTTGAGATGCATCGATTCTTTCGTTTTTCCATGCCGTAAACCTTTCTGTGTAGTATACAGTGCCATAGGATACTGTATATAACTAAATTTCCGGATCCGGAATTTATAACAAAGTTGCGATTTTCTATATGAAGGACTTCGATTTGAGCTTAGCTATTTTTACACTGTGTTAGTATATGGACAAACGCATTTGTATATGCAACAAACACAATTTGTTTGGAAATTGAGGGCGCCCTCCTCGGAAAAATCTCTGAGTCAGCCTTTAACCAAGCTTATGTTGCAGTTCTCCCTTATGAAACTTAGTAACATAAGTCCATGGAGGTAGGGTGATGCAAGATTGTCCAGCCATTTAGGGTCAAGGTCATGCAGGGGTCAAATGAGGTGGTTTTTTATTCCCTTGCACGAGTCATGATTTCTCTTAAAGCAATAACAGCACATTTTTGAAGAGTGCCCCCAATTTTCAAAATTTGATATTTTTGCACAGTTGTGCTGGTAATTGTTTAGTAAACTATACCTGCGAGTGATAATGCTCAACTGTGTATTTGTCCTGATTGTAATTTATGTCGGAGCTGGCAACGCCAAATTTATGTCTGTCCATGATACATCGTGTCCCTATACGAAAATGACCTCCAACTTGACTCGCCTGAATCAACGGAACTATGGATAAGCGTAGACACCTACATGCCACAATTTCCTGGCTATTTCATTTGGAATGACGTTTTCCAGCATCCGTTGAATTATTCGGAGGATCTCCGATATTAATTATTCTAATTACAAAACTTCCTTCTTTTGCGACACATCATAAATTTGAGCTCTACCATTCACAGGTTTATTTGTTTACTAGTCAATACCAATGCAACTGCCAACAATCTTCAAAATATCTGGAAAATTTTGGGGGGGGCATTTCCTTAAAAAAAAATGTGCCCTGTTTTGCGTAATGGATAATCATTTCTCAATATAAACCGCATCTGGACATAAAATAAGGATTATATGAGAATGATAGAGTCCTATGATCCTTCTATGGGACCCACCTAAAAAAATTAAAATTACTTCTTTACCACTGGTCTGCTGGTCAAAGTATTTTTAGCCAATCAGAGAAATGGTACTCGTGTCTTCTAAATCCCATGGGCATTTGGTGACAGGAGGACTAAAGAAATAGGGGTCCTTTAGGTGAGAGACAGCCAAATTGCCCACAAATAGGGGATTTCCAAGTGTACATTTTGCAAAAATTTTCCAAAAAGGGGTCTTTGGGTGAAATGTTGCAAAAGTTTCTACAAAATAAGGTCTTTGGGTGAAAATTTTAAATTTTTTTTCCAAAAATAGTGGTCTTTGGGTGACCAGTGGTTAAATTCACAAACAGGGGTCTTTGGGTGACAATGATGCTGAGAAGGGAGTCGTAACAGCCTTATTACATTATGCGTCACTTCCAAGATGGGAGTGTCACCGGTCCTGTTGAAATTGTTGTTTTGAAAAATAAAATGTTTTTCCAATGGAATTGGCAGCGTCCATGGGTGTCATCAATCACTGCCAATTCTCTTGGTTGCTTATTCTGTAATATACTCTTTAAGAAAGAGGGTAGGCTTAAGCAGTCCCCCAATATAAAATAACAGCCCATCTCCTGTTTTCTCTTTTATTGGGGCCAATCACCTGAAAGCAAATTTGCAGATGGTCAATTAATTCCGCTTTTTGTGTGATTTAATCCAAAACTCTTAAGAACAAATCCAATACTACTAAATATCTAATAAGCTCCAATTGACCAGTAGACGACCAGAGTTCATGCCAGAAAGTTGTTGTCATACCGGAGGCTAAGTTTACCGCTCCAGATTTGACCTCTAACCCTACCAAGATTAGCCTAATGTAGGTCTACTTGGTGCTGATAGCCACAATATTTAAGTGGTCATAAACAAATGAAGATTTAATGACAAGTTGGGCGGACCAAATTTCCGAACCCATAAGACATCAAACTGATTTGACAGAGACAGTTTGGGTACTCTTGCAATTTCAAATGTGGGTCGATTGTGTTGAAGTTGCCTTTTGTGCACTGTTATAATATAGAATTCATAATCTAGATTGGGCCCTTTTGGTCTGGGCAAGTAGTGACGTTTTAAGTTTTACATATGTTTATACAATTTTATAGAAATTGATCCTAATCTCAAGGATTGAGAATAACATGTTGGAAAATGGGGTTACCTAGTCTGGTTGATATCAGTGGAATTTGGCAAATCCATAGTTTATATTAAAAAAATTAAGTTGTTATGTGTTTGTTAAAATAGAACAATAACTTTCAGGACCAGAAGGAAGGAACTCAATCGGCAAAAATTTCAAAGAATGCACTAGGATTTGCCATTTGCATGGATAGCCGAGACTGGCAGCAATATGAATGGGAACATGGACATTTACACAACAGTTTGGTCACATTGATTCTTTCTGACCTGAACACAGAAAAAATATGTATGCAGTAGTTTTTGGCCACCAACCATGCTCCAGGAGGCGGTTTCCCTCACTAACCAACCTCGAAGGCAACATTTTTTGGGTTTCCTGATCATTTTTAGACTTAGTCTGCCCTTTAGAATGTTTCCTTCTTACCTGAAACAAAACGCAATTATTAAAAGAAACAACCTGAGATTTTTTCGAACCCCAGACCCTGTATGTATCATGAGTTAGTACTAACGATGGGACCGTCAAGGATTGTTGTGCCAGATTAGCTACTCCTAATCTTGACACATGTCAGAATAAATCGGATACTGCTTTTGTGATCAGCACTCAAAAGAATAGCTCTGCTCTTGGAAGGTTGTCACAAACTTATGTTCCAGGAGCATAGTATGGGTGGTCAACCTCTCATGCCCTGCAAATAATGCATTGTTTATGTAATACCTCATTTATTTCCAATGCCATTTGGAGGCTTCTAAAGGCAAAACCATGCAAAATGGTCAATGAGCATGAGCTCAGTCTAAACATGCCTAGTTGCAAGGACTACTAATTCCTGGGTACCAATTGGTTTTGGACAAAAAAATGGTTTTACAGGCTGATCCAAGATTCTCGGATTTTCCATGGGACCTTAATAACTGAATTTACAATCACATTGTAATGGTTTGAAAATGGCAGTCTCTGACAGCATAGATAATTGATGATGTATCAATATCGTGTTAGGGTCAGACAACATTATTAAATGAGGGTTAAAAGGATTAGCCTTAGATCTTGGTTTGGAGTGTGTAACCACCGCACCACAACCGCCCAGAATTGGTAGCCAGTGCGGTCCCCCCAAGTGACCTGGTACCAATCCCTGTAAACCCAGGTTACATGACCATGTACCAGTCATGTGCCTGCATATAATGCTTACCTAGATGTTCAAGAGTATGTTGGGCAAATATCATAGTACGTGTAAATTTAGGGATATTCTAAGCAATTTGTTGTTTTAACCTTGTTTCGCCCTTTAACAGTGCAATGTGCTATTTTGAGATGGAGCAAAGATTTCCTAGACCGGCGTGTAGCCATCCCTGTGGTTCTGAGGGGTCAATTTCCCAGTAGGTGCACCAATGTCAGCGATCAAAAGCAAAAATATCCCGGTCGCAGAGCACAAGTTCCAAAAAGTGCTTGATTTACATGAATGTCAGTTTCTTATTCCTGATTTCCCCTCAATTTTTTTTTTTCAGAGGGTGCAATCTTCGACCCTCTCCCCCACCTTACTACGCCAACAGTGCTGGCAGTGTACAGGGGCAGATTTAGAGGTTGCCAAATGGACTATGGACATCCCCTTTCTGGCATTCATAAATTCACCTCTATATAGCACGGTTAAAAAGTATACTGGTGAGGAAAGTGAGCAAGAATCCAATTGATGGAAGAAACCATGCCTGAAAGATTCCTGCATTCCTAATGGACAAACATTCTCCCAATGAACCCCTGTTAATTTTGCTTGGGAAAAGAGATATTTGAGTCGGAGTGATAGCATGTGGCATCAGTTGTTATTGTTTTTTACTTGCTAAATGCGACAAATGTAAAATATGCTGGTGTCTCATAAATATGTATGGCTTTCCAAATATGACGTTTCGTAATCAAAATATGGTGGTGCTCAAACTATGATAATGAAGTGCGTATGCCATTATAATACTTTTGGGCACCTCATTTTGGTTACGTTGATTGCGGTATATCTGCAGGTCTAAGTTATATAGATCATTGGCTCTAGCCCCGTCAATCCTAACACGCCATTCTAACCATTCTTATACCATGTTTGATTGGCTAAAAAGTCATGAGAGTTGCATTGTGACCAATTTGTAGATAAGACTCTTGGGCTGGTATTCTAAAGGAGTCTAACTTTAGACCCAGGTTAAACTAGGTTTAGTCCTACATTAGATAACTTTCCTTCCTTCAAAAGACTCTATCCTTGATATTTGTAAGGGGTGAGAAAATTCCTCATGTGTGTACTGGAAGGGCCATCCATGAGGAATTTTCTCACCTGTTACATTTAACTTTCACAGTATTTTGAAAGGAAAAAGGTCCACTCATGTAGGACTAACCCTGGTTTAAACCTAGGTCTAAAATTAAACTATCCCTTCAGAATACCAGCTGGGGGACCATGGTTACTTGGGGAGCATGTGAAGGCACACACACACCTATAGTATTTATCAAAATAACCTTTTACAAGAGTACGCGCGCGTCATCCTGAGGGCGGTGCTTAGCAGTAGATCGTACGATCACATTTACGCGGATCGGCTTAAAGTACGCTTATCTTGTAAAGGGTAACTTTGACAAAGAGTATACATGTACTATACATTAGATCCTAGTAGCAGATCATGCAGTCACAGATCTAGTTAAAACAGGTCTGTTGGGAAGATTGTAAGTGTCACTTTGGGAATTGATATTCAGGCATGTTGATGTCACTTTGGGATTATAATTATGAAAGAAGATGATTTGCTTGACGCTTGGGTAATGGAACCAAATGGGAAAAAGGCCTTTTGAAAGTAAACTCGGGTCAGAAATGGGGGAAGAGGCATATTTCCAAATAATAAGTCTCTGCTGTGCTGTAGTTCTAATTCAACTTAAATTCAACTCAATAACAATCTGCATTTAAGGGGAGGGTTCTGGGTTCAAAGTGAAAAAAAAATGAAGTCTGCTATCTTAAATTGGATTATACATATAAAAACGTGTAACTCTTCAACAGCCTGGTATTTGCTTTTTTGTTTGAGGTAAATCGGACATTCCGTTCAAATTTTATGCTCGATTTAAGCAAGCAAGTCTTGCACGTACGATGCATTTTTGTATACATTTGTATGAAGAAAAAGCTCACCCTGTGATCACATTACAAGCTTTTCAAAATTACTTTATTAAAACATTAAATAAATTCATTATGCATCAAACCAACTCGAAATTTTCAGCTCGACAACATTTTCTTATGTATTTCTTTATAATACCACCAAGTGATAGTTAAGAAGACGATTACTAAAATTAATTTACAACCCCTTAGATTATCTCCAATTTGCACCAAAATGCACGCAAATGTAATATTACTTTTAAAATAAATGAAATATTTCCAAGATCTGGGCCAAATTAATAATTTTTCTCAATTTTTATTATTTTTGAATACTTTTTGCTCAATATCACAAATGCTGAAAATTGGGATTTTATGAAACGGAACGAACGTAACTCAAAAACGAAAGCTCGTATCATGTGAAATTTGGCAACAAATATCAAGCATCCAAAGGGCTATGAAACCATAAAGCCAGATTTTTGAATTTGGGCTTCAATTTTGAATTATGGCATGGCATAAAGTTTCCTGATTGTTCAGCTGCTGGTTGCCATGGCAACCACAATCAAAATCCCTGCGCACTATACCCATGTGCCTTTTACCCAAGTTTGGTGTCAATTCAAAGTTACGTTAACAGTTACATTTTTCCGGTGTTTTAGTAGCCATCAGAGGCCCTGTTCAGTTACCATGGCAACAAGATCAAAATAATGCCCATTTTTTTTCAAACTATGCGCCATGCTGCGCTACGATTGATATACAGCATGCATATGTAACCTATTGTAAAGTAAAGAAAATTGCAATTGCAAATTGGATTAAAAAAAACCTAGACCCCCCCCCCCTTAAAATGGAGATACTGATATCACTGTAGTAGATAGATATTCATGATACTTCATAGCAGTTGGATTTGGGTGGTAACGCTTGTTTATAACAATTTCCCTTTACATTCCTATTCTATCAATAAGACTAAGAAATAACCACAACATTCATAGATTTGAATAAAACTATTGACATAAATAGAATTGAAGCAACAGTCTGGGTGTGTGTCCATACTTCTGCCATTATCCACGATAGAAATATTTTTCAAGTTATGGAAATACCAAACCACTAAAAGTAAAATAACCTGTAAGCTTTTATCGCAACCCGGTTTATAGTGATACTCCTTTGTGAGGATTTTATGGTAATATTATTTTTGTGTATCAAGACTGTATGTGTACACTTACAATACAAACAACGCCTTCGCTGAGGATAATATTTGCACGCTCTATTGTGTGTTGTCACTCTTGCTGACTTCCATTTTTCACTTATGATTTCCAAAGAATAACTTTTCAGCAAAAGATATCACATTCACAAAATTGATAATTGTCAAAGTTAAACCAGGAGGAATATAAAATTGTGACGTCAACTTTCCAGTGTGAATAAGAACAATGTGGAAGATGCTCTTATTTAAGTTACATTGATGTGGTTTTGTCAATAGTGTGGATAACCAGGGCACATTTCTCCAAGTTCAACCCAGAGTTAAGTTAAAGGCGACCCGGGGGGGGGGGGGGCACTTGATCAAAGGTAGATATGATGCGTGAACAAGCAAATCGTAAAAAGGGGTCTTTTTGCCAACCGGCGATGTACGCGCGTACATCGATTAGGGTGTCAAAAAACAGCAAAATATGGAAAAAAGGTATGTTTTTTTTCATAACCCCGAAATTTTGATGTATGCAAGATCAAAATCATCAAAAATATGTCATTTGGAAGTTAAAGCAACATGAGCAAAGCCAGATAATAAGGGTATATTATCAACACAATGCATTGATGACTTGGTTTAGGTAGAAAAAACTGACAAAAGACTTGTTTATGGTAGCAAAACAGACAAAAATGCCTTGTTTAGGGGTAGTTTTTTAGGCGATGGAAATACTCGTTTAGGGTGCATTTGAATCCATGTTCACGCATCATATCCACCTTTGAATACAACTGGCCCCCCGGAGGCTGACGCAGAGATTTCTTGAGGGCGCACTCAATTTCAAACAAATCCTATTTTTTAATGCCTTACATGATGCTTGTCGATATCTAATCATTGTGTGAATAACTACGCTTAAATCAAAGTCCCTTCAATAGAAAATTCAATATTACAAAATTCTGGATATGGAATTTTTTTATACACGGTATGCTATGGCACAAAATTCCAAAAGGGCCAAAAGGTCCACATTTTTCTGAATGTTTTTTTGAAACAAGATTTAAAAGTTCAGAGAAATTTTGACAAGAAAGGTCCACTTTTTGTGATGGATCATGAGAATTTTCAAAAGGTCCCCACAAGGGTCCATTTTTAAAAAAGGGGGGGGGGGGGGAGTCCACATTTTCAAAGTCCGTGCACCCCCAGCCAAAATCCTGCGACCGCCCTGCTTTGGAGATGATTGTAATGGATGGAGCAGGACATCCCTTTAAGTTTACTCATGGTTTACAATGACACTGCCCCCCATTGAGATGGGGGTGATTTAGAAAAAGAGGTGAAATCTAATGGGTGTAGAGGCGAGTGGCCCAGAGCGTCGAAGGTGCTGAACTGTTTTGGCAGGTATAAGTTCACTCACCTCAAGCATCCCTTGTTTGTGCAACTGTGAGAGTCGGTGGGTTCTTGGAGCCATACTGAAATACATGTAGTTGATATTGCATGGCAGTGCGATTTTGGAATTTCTCTCTTCTCCTTGGCTCCCACCCAGTGCTAGAATGTGCAGGTGTATTCAATGGCACAATAGGTGATTTGCCACCGCTTTGTGATGGAGCGTCATGTAAAACTGACTGTTGGTCCCCATGTATCAAAGGAGTCATTCCTGAGTACGTAAAAAGTTGCAGACCTGAAATGAAAAGAGTAATGGGGATCATCCTGGGGCTAATTATATTACCTGCACACATTACTCTTACCAGGGTCCCTCCCAACCTGCACTGCACTAGGCCAGCATGAGGGTAGGCCATGAAACATTCGAGGCTTCATCCACAGTGGACTGACATAGCTGATAAATCATTAATTTTATAGTGGTGTAATAGTTTTACACCACTGCTTTCACATTTTAAGAGAGATGGTAATCCAATTGGCACTGTGATATTATATGTGTATGTTTAGTGTTATGACAATGTTAACCTAACAATCTGAAGTGCCTGCTATAAGCTTTTTAATTTTTAATAAAAACAAGTAAATGCAAGCTTCGATGTCAGGTTTGGGTAGGGATGTAAAGGTGGGTGCAAAATTGGGTCAAAGGTCAATCCAGGGATCATTTAGGGTAATTGTTGAAATATAGACAAGTGATGCTAATTCACAGATATAAATTGAATTTTCACTTAAAGACACTATCAGTGATTTTAAAAATAAAAATATTTGAAATTTCAGGAATAGCTCAAAGTGAAGAAAGTCTGTAGACTTCCTCATAATTACCCTTTCTAACTGAATATTTTTACAGAAAGGAAGAAAACGGCGTGTTCGCAAGATACAATTCCCCATGCAAATTACGTGTTGTATAAGTGTCCGAACGGACAGTAATGACTAAAATTCCGACTTTGTTCTTATTAGGTTGCTTCTTGGTCTTATCATTGCAGGGTATGTTAGGGGATACCTGTACTTGTTTACAATAAAATGCAAAAATCGGTTTTTGATTATTTTTGTCGATTTTCTCTATTTAAACAAATCACTGATGAGTTCTTTAATTAGAATAATATAGTTTAATTTGGGGTCAAAAGCCTATGGATTAATTTGCAACAAAGTGAACAAACGTGTGCTATAACATACTCTGAATATAGTAAGGATAGCCTAAAAGTCATATAGGGATTAAGTTTGCACAAAGTGAACAAACGTGTGCTATAACATACTAGCTAAAGATGGCAAACTTTGGCTCACTCATATTCTAGTTTCCATAGCAATTAGGTTGGGGTAATGTAAAAACTACCAGTGTCCCGCACCTACCCAAGCAAAAAAATCAGGACTCTCTCTGAAAGGGCAAGCAGATCATAATTGTGATTTCTTTTGGGGGACCTTGGAAGAGAAAATAAGATACTGTCATCCCTATCCAATTAAATGAGTTCTCCTCCCTTTCCTAATACACAATTTTTGTAAGTTGGATTAAAGCAGACGGTTGTCGTGGGGCAGGAGTCGTGGGTGAGAAGCTTCAAGATTTTCTAGGGCAATGAGTTTTTTCGTCCATTTTCCCTCCCCAAATTCAGTGGGTTCGTGAAGGAAACATGTCGCCGTTTTGAATTATGCCGTTTTGACATGCTGAATGTTAATCAGATTTTTCTCTCATTCAATATTGCTAATGGCAGCACCATGGGGAATTCAAATCATTAGCTACAATCAAATTTGTCACTGTAAGCTTTCTCATACACCAAAATATGTAAAACATATTTCTGTTGTTTAAAATGTTTCAGCAGGATTGTTCTCTTGTTAAAATTCTTGAAACCCGTCCAACATTTCAAAATGTTCTTGAACATTCAGAAGCTGATAGCATTCTTTTATCAATGCTAAAGGTCCGCTCATACTTCCACTGCACTCCATTGCAGTGCAGTGAATTTACTGTAATGTTCCGTCACTTCGCTGCATTCCTAATAGCTTCTAATCGATTTACTGCCGGTTGCAGTACATTGCAGTAAACTTAGATTGCAGAAAAATTGGCGTACTGCACCCAACTGCATCAGTTAAAATAATTTTAACTTTATTGCAGTACTGCATTGCATTGCAGCATTCTGCAAGTGATTGCAGTAACAATTTTAGATAGGCTGCATTGCAGTCTGCACTGCAATGCAATGAAGTATGAACAGACCTTTACTGTGCAATCTGCTTGTACTGTGTTGCCAGCATTCCTCAAACAATTGGTGCCTGCTTGCCTCACAAAAGTAACATACGTTTTTTTTTTCAAAATGATTGTTACCAGGAGTATTGTTCCCTAAGTTCATCAAGTGATTAAGAACATATTTTCCCTCATCACTGTTCATATTTCTTTTTTTTTCCTATTAGAAAGTATGAACCACTAACTTGCTAGACTCTTGGTTAAAGGCACTATCAGTGATAGGTCTTCTACAAACAAACAGGTTAGGGAAATTCAAAACTTCAGTCTATCTCCACATATCCCTACATTGTTTTGCAATCATGTTTTTGATATATTATTCAACTATACATGAATGAAGGTATAGGCTATTTCTCTTCATGTATTTGTTTCTTTTCATTTTCACTTCCAGGCCACCGGAAACTTTCCCTTCCGTATTCAGTGCCATCCTCGTGGATTCTCAATTTTGGGGGGGGGGGGTAGGGACATGGAAATATTCCTGATCTAAGCTCAAGGGTGTCTTGAGTCGATCCCACATGCACCATCAGTTTTGGGAATTTCATGAAAGGTCACATGATCCAAAAGAATCTATTCTTAACACATACAACCCTGACACTTGCAATCATTTGAACCTCTTTTAATCATGGTATGAATATTTCATGGTCCCTTAAACTTGACTAGAGCCTTTATATCCCCAGGGTAACTTCATAGGTTTAGTTCAGCATCATTTGGCATATGCCCAATGCATTATGGGATTGGGTCAAAACAACCCACTAATATACAGAAAAAGCATAAGCAGCTCTTTAGAGTACATTATATTAATATTCATAAATATCTGCCTTATTTTCATATTAGGGGGCTATAATCTTGGGATAGTGCTAGGCCCTAGCCTCCAAGAACCTGGAGATTGGACCCGATACCTATACCATTGACCTATATGCAAATGGCAAATTTTAACACAAATTGCAGTTTTCCCTCAAAATAGGCTTCAAAACTGTGACATTTTTGGTTTTCAGATTGAGAATAGTGGCTAATTTCTGACAAATTTTATAACATTTTTGAGACAAAGTGACCCATTTCTATCAAATATGTATTAACGTGAAGGTCAATCAGTCCAAAAAGACTCAAAATGGGAACCATATTGTGGCTTATTCTCGATATCTCCCTGGGTTGAGTGCTCCCAGGAAAATTTTGGTTCGAGATTGAGGATTAAATGCGACTTTTTCTGATAAATTTATACATTCTTGCAAAAAGTGACCAATTTCTATTCGAAAAATATGTGATTAAAGTGGAGTCCATTGGTTAAGTGTACCCAAAAGGCTCACGAATGGAACCATAATATTGGTATGCGTAGGCTCGATATCATCTTGTTAAGTGCTTCCACCCTGTATACTGATCATACAAACCTTTATTTGCTATTTACTCAGAAAAATAGGTAGGGAGTCCATCCTCTCAATTGTATCAGGATAAATTAATGTAACAGTAGATGGTAGGTATATAAGCGCTGCCACAAATCAAATAGAGATGATTGTTGAGCTGATGAAATTCCTCATGTGATATCAGTTCTTGTATACCTTCTATACTCCATTGAATTTTGAAGCAAAACTTGAAGTAAAGGTATGCCTGTGGATGGGTTACTGCCCACTTTGTTATATATAATACTATCAACATGTGATAGGCGACATATATCGCCTTTTCCACAGATACAAAGCGCTGTTGCCTATTATTACAATGCCCTTCAGGAATCGTCACATCATTCCTTCACCTAGCCGGCATCCAGCCAGCGCACATGCCCTATACTCCCATTTCCGTCCTTCGTGCCATTGACGTCAGCGCGAGATTTGATGTTCGCAACCGGTAAAACCCACACGCGGGTTTTAAAGTTACAGCGTGTTTACGCATACACACACTCGCACAAAGACGCATATCCTTACCCGTTGCGTAAAAGCGCATTAGGTTTATGACATCACTGCCTGGAGGTAGAAAAATGGACTTATCAGCACTTAGGTATTGTAATCTCCCCATGAATACATCTCCCATATTTCACTTGGGTGAACGAGGCAATCGAGATTCAAGTACTGCACTTTTCCACTGACCACATGTGCTCAACAGAGCAAGAGTGCAACATGTTCACAGAGAAAATATGTGATACCTACCCAGTGAGGTGTTTCTTTAGAGGTGACCCAGTGACTTCAAAATTTGCGTTTACCATTTTTTTTTCTGTATTTTTATTCCTGTACAGGGGTTTAGTGGTAAAGAGAAACCAGTGAAGGAATAAAGAAAAAACAACAACCACCCACCACACAAACACAAAACACATCCCACACAATAATAAATTGGTGTTTTTTAAAGCGCGACATATCACCACCATAAACGTGCTCATGGCGGCTGTGCGGCCGCCATGCAAAGGCCACTCAGACAATCAGAGAACCATAATACCAGAACAGATTTATGCCAAGAAGCTCGATTTCAGAAGCAGGAGGAACGGAGTACCCGGAGGAAACCCTGCGGGAACAAGTATGGGATAAGAAACCAAATTCACATAAACCACCGAGAATGAGCACCTGCGGTGGATCGAACCCGAGACCTCATTGTTGAAGGGCGGAGGGAAGAACACGCACCAACCGTTCCCCCAAAACAAAACAGACAATGATGAACAACATCAACAGGAACAACCATGACAACAAAATTGTTCAAACCAAGGCACTCTTACACTTGGTCTAAATTCCATAAGCTTGTATAATAGGTATGCCAAATACTTAGCCAAAGTTTATAGCAAACCTTGACCATACCAGAATTAGCAAAAAGTACCAAACATTAGGCTCATGCCCTCCGGGTCCAGACGTTGGCCCAGAGGCAAGTCAGGACCAGGTTTTCAGAAACAAAAACTAAATGTGAAGACGAAAAACATGACATGTTATCTAAAGGTAGCTTTAAAGACCAACTCAAATGAATCATCATCCTTTTCCACAAGCTCATAGGCCAAGAAGATAATGAACTTTTGTTGTAACCTAGAACTAATTGCCATCAAAGGTTTTTCTTCAAAATGCGATTCTTTGAAGGTACCCAGAATGACATACTAAAGTCCGAGAAAATCCGCGGGGTTGCAGATGTTGCAGAAAATATGTCTAGTTGCATAAATTCAAAATGGCCGCCATTCAAAGGACTTTGCCCATAATCAGATCTGAGGGTCGTAGAGATGTAATGTTGGGGTCTCTCCCATGTTTGGGGGTCTCGACTCAAAAAGAATTACTAATAGCAGTATGAGATGATGGTTTAGGCAATTTGCAAAATCAATATGGTGCCATTTTGTTGACTTCTTGAAATGAGTTATGTTGAAATTTCTGAGTTGCCCTGCTATGTTAGCAAAGAACAT